>JAVQJG010279993.1:0-13411 GCA_036024015.1 Craterocephalus amniculus
GCGTGGAGCGCTGCCACGGCTGCTCCACGAGGAAACACTGAGTTCTGCTGGTTAGGACCAGAAGTATGATTAATGTGCTGTGATGAAACGTGCAGCGGGGCTTTATTCAAGTCAATTTAAAATAATTAAGCAGCAGCGGCTGGATTTTAGGAAAGGTGGGCCGCCACTCCTAAATGAATGAAGAGGAAACCCTGTATGATGTGGTTTGAAGCACAAAATTGCCTAAAAAGACAGCTCAAATGGTTTCATTCATGCCAGAAATCTGTGTCCTGTAATAGTCCAAATCCCTGAAATCAGAGTAAAACCCTGATTTAAATCAGTAAGGTATGATTGTTACAGAGAACAGAACTGTTCAGTGTAATACTGCAGCATGTGAGTGTGGCTTGAGTGCAATGAAATAAAATCTGACTGGAGGAGCAGCTATCTGTTAAAATGTTGGACAAGTTTATGTTTTTGGCGATTGGAGGCCCTTCAGTGCAAGATTTTACCTGTGATCGAGCATCAAACAAGCGGCTCACATGTTCAGACGGGAGGAGGGTGTAACGTACTTATACTCACACGTACTTCTTTCTGGACCCTTATAAAGGAATTGTATTGTTTTTTGTTAAATGTTTTTCAATGCATGTCACCAATGACATATTCTTCTGAAGGAAGAAATGTTGTTTAGTATAGTATACAGTCAACAGGAAATGTAATTTAGAAAGATGTAAGTCGTGAGCAAAAGTTTGCGTGACGTCTTCGGCAGGGCAAGTAAGAAATTTGATGGGGCAAGTAGAATTGAGAAATACTTGCCCGGAGGGCAAGTAGGAAAAAACCTTAGCGTCGGACCCTGAATAATGGAATATTATTTATATGGAGTTAGCTTGTTTTGACTTAAAAAATATCTCTTTTTTTGTCTCTGTTATGATTGTTTAAAAGTATTTTTATTATTTTATACACATACTTTAATTATTTTAATGCACATGCTTCCATCCTTAATAAAAGTGCATTTTGCACCATAGACAGTAAATTTGCGTAGCGTCTTTGTTTGCTTGACCAAAACAAATCATATCGATATATATCATGATTAAGAAAAAAAATATCGAGATATAGAAATTTGTTCATATCGCCCAGCCCTACCTGAAACCAACAGAGAAACAGGATTATACATCAATGCTGAGATCTAAAATGAGGCTTTTTAAAGATATGCAGTTGTGAAAAGACGAACTTAATATATTTATACAGATCCACATTTACCTAAGGCCTACAAAACCAGAAACTCGTTATTTCCATAGTTTCTCAACCGTAAGCATCATGTTAATTTCTTTCGTGCTTTGGTATGTCAACCTATGTTCTCCTAAAAACTGACTGGATGCTCAGCAATTTCACCGCACTTTGGTTTTATAAAATTAATCATCACATTTAGAAGATCCTACATGAGGATGTGGCTGTTTTTGTAATGGTCTGATCAGAGTTGCTGACTTCCATGTGTTTAAAATCCACATCGAGATTTTCAAACGTATAAACACTTTTTCACACAAGACTGAGGGAATATTGTTCATATTGAGATTATTTTTATGAGTCAAATGTATCTTTTCTTTGCACAACTGTATTTTTGTTATGGTCAGTGAAAAGTGGGACATGAACCAAAATTCATATCTTGATCATTTTCACTTGAATCACAACTTACAATATGTATCTAGATATATTTTTATGGGCCAAGTAACCAAAGAAACAGGCTGAAGAGCTATATGCATATTTATTTATTCATTTATTAATGATCAGCAGCACGTGTGCATTAAAATAGTTGCCTGAAATGAAATAAACTGTATATTGAAATGATGAAAAATACTTGAAATAATTGTATTTGTATCCCAGTGAATGTGATTGGTATAAAGGTTTCAAGTGGTCAAAATTACTAGACACAATATAGAAGTCTATTTATCGTCCATAATAACAATGTAGGAGAAGGAAAACCAAAAGTGATAGATAATGATTTTATTTTACAGTTTAATGCATTAATGGTCAACAATGTATGATCAACAAATAAACATCAAAACATGTAAAAATGTTGGAAAAATTAATAAAATACTTTGGCATTGTACAGATAAAAGATAAAGCAATAAAAAGAATAAAGAATGAAGATGTATAAATAACTGGGCCTTTATTACTCTATACTCGAATTATAAAACAAGTACAAATAAATCTTTTTATTCTTTAACAGGAGCATTTTGTGAAGTCGCCACAACTGATTGGATGGTGTCTGCCTGCAGAGATGAGGTTGCATCTCTCAACTCTCACCTGCTTCAGGAAATCGTTACGGTGGCTCCGATCCCTAAATCCTCCCCACCGATCCCTGAGAAGTCTGATCCTCCGGTACCAGGAGCAGATGTCATAGTGTCCATATCGGAGTCAAGTCAAGAAGAGGAGGAAGTAGATATTATGGTTTTCTCTCCAGAAAAAAGGCCTCCAACCAAAGAGGATGAAGATGGATTCAACAACATGGTCTTAAGTCCAGAAGAGGAAGAAGAGGAGGAAGTAAATGAGGTTGATGTGACTGGAGATGAAACAGAGTAGTGTTTGAAAATCTGCATAATTTTTACTGTTTGTTCAGCAATTTTACTGTGCATATTATATAATTTTTTATTTACTTTTCTTTTTTACAGTTAACTTTAAATCAGGCACTGTTTGACTGCTGTTATTTTCTCACATAGAAAAATTAATGTAATTTAAATCCTTGTTGAGTTCAGCACATTCAGGCCAGGTGGATGTTTTGATTTCCATGAATAATATACAAGAGAAAAGTTCTTATTGTTTAAATTGTGTATGTTTGCTTTCTGCCTTTTTATTTGTAAATTTTATCAACTTTATTTTCAGTTAAATTGATAGTTTGACACTGGTTCCAGTTCAAAGCACTTCAGTGTCATTTTGTTAACAGCTGTTGTAAAAAAAAAAGCGTTAGTTTTGATCCTGTATTTGTAAAGATCATTATCTTTTAAGTATAGTTTATTAAAATCAGTCTGTTTTTTCATCAAAGTGATTTTTTTCCCTGTGACATAACCATTATTATGGGAAGAATGGGTCAGTTTTGGAGGAGAATCAGTAGAGGGCGCACTACCAGCGAGTCGCCTTTCATTTTTGAATCGACCTTTATTGAAAACGGAAGTGTGTGAGGAAATGCTACACACGTGTTTTCTTGCAGCTTTTTGAAGGTTACAGGAGAAGCAGCGGTTAGGCTCGTTGCTGGCAGGCGGTAGTAAAGGGTCCCCGGGACGGTGTGGTTGTGGTTGAAGGCGCGTGAGAGCAGCACGGACACGCGGGAACATGGATCCCATGAAGGCGCAGCAGCTGGCGGCGGAGCTGGAGGTGGAGATGATGGCTGACATGTACAACCGGTAAAGCCTCAACGAGCTAATCGCCAAGCTAGCCGCCAATTTTTAATGTGAAATCACACTGGATTTAAACTGCGCTGGTCTTCATCTGCCTCTAAGCATGCAGGGATGAGTTATGAAAAAATACATGCAGTTCGTTTAACAGAAACTGGTGTTGATTTTGCGATTTTTGTTTTATTCAGGCTGACTGGACACGGATTTTGATGTTTTGATTCTATAAAGTAGGATCTCATCTACAATATAACAATATAAATGTGTTTAAATAACTCATTTATGTGTCAAGTCTTTATAGGAGCTCCAATTAAACACTCATTAAAAACTAGTTCTGTGATAAAGGAAGCTCAAACTCTCACATTTCTAAGGTTTTGCATGAAAGTGTAACCTCTGTCATGTTTTAAGATGAGATGAATATTTCCTTAGATAAGAAATAATTATTTGTCCTGCTTTGGTAAATTCCTAGTACATCAGAGGTCTAGTTTCATTGTAAATTATACACGTATAAAGCATGCAAATCAGTTATTTTATAACATATCGTGCACTGTGTAGGTAATAAAGACACCACAGCGTTTAGACCAGGCTTAGGTCTGGATTTTAGCTGAATTTGTTGCACACCTTGAATCATTTTCAGTCATTTGGTTGTAGATTTGCTGCTTCTGTGTTTTGGATAATTGTCCTGCTGCCTGACCTAATTCTGCCAGGCTGTAGCTGTTAGACAGATGGCCTTTAATATGAAAACTCCGAGGCTACACAGAGTCCAGATCCAAGCCCAAAGCATCACTGTGCTAATTAGTCACGATGTGTTTGGTTGTCCTCACACATACTGCTTTACATTATGACATAATGGAGTCTCAGCTTTTGTTCCTGAGGTTTACAGCACTGTGGTTTGCAAACCTTTTAAGCCACGACCCCCAAGATGACACAAACTAGTGTTCATGATTAACATTATTATATATCAGTTGGGTCATCCTGCAGGATCCTCCAATTATCAGGCTTGGAAATGATCCATCTTCATGAATAAGGAATATTAATGTGGATTTATGTATTAATGTGTTAAAATTTAGATCTATCTTTTCCTCGGTGTTTTAATATTGACAGACATGATAAAAATCCCACATTTATTTTATAAATATTGGTTATTTATTTTTTACAATTATCTGGCAACCCCCTGAATGATACCGTGACCCACATGAGGGTCCCCACCCACAGTTTGGGAATCTCTGGTCCAGACTGTTGTTCTAATGTTAATTTTCTCACTCTTCCAGTGTATACTTTGTCCTGCCTATATTATTATAGACTTGATTGTAGAGTTAATTATAATTAAAAGCCAAAGGTTCATTAATATGGTTTATATTTCTGCATTTGGTTGCTTTGGAGCCTGAAAATCAAATGTTTTACTAGAAAGTATACTTTTAAGTAAATTTCAATTGCTAGGTGTGCTTATTTTGTAAACTGGACATGAATGTGTGATTACTCTTTTAATAAATGTATATTATGATTTAGAGTAATGTTAATTATATCGAAGAATCTGCTTTGCTTTGTTTACTCTGTTTTGGGCTAATTCAATTTTAAGCAGGAATATGATCAACTTTAAAGTTCATTAATGATAAATGCAAGATTTATGTGAGATGCACCTAAAAATTCATCTTTCCAGACTCAAACTTGCTATTTCTGGTCACAAGCTAGTGAAGAAAACTGTCCAATACTTTCACTGTTGTTAAAGGAGAACTTCGGTATTTTTCAACCTGTACCTATAGCATGCTATATGATCATTTACTCACCCAGACAGTTGTGCCGCAACTCGAACTCCATCGGGAAATATTTATGTGAAATATTTATGATCAGCATAAATCCATATAATGGGAGTGATGGGGCAAACCTGCCAACAATTTTTATTTGCACTATTTTTGTTATTCATTATTTCCTTTTTCTATTTAGTTAAATTTTTAATTTAATTAAATTTTTTACAATTTTTTAAAATGTATTTTTATTTATATATATATATATATATTTTGTTAAATAAAATGATTTATAGTACAATTATATTTTATATTTATTGTTAGGAATAGTAAAAAACATCTCATTATTTCCAGCAGATGGAGCTGTAGAGTTGTACTGAGCATGACGAGTGTGAAGTGCCATATCTTTTTTTCTTTTAAATGATTTAGATCTTTTACAAGATAAACAATGTGTCTGACTTCTGTCTTCCTCTTGTTGCAGAATGACTAATGCTTGCCACAGGAAGTGCGTACCGCCACATTACAAAGAGGCGGAGCTGACAAAGGGGGAGTCGGTCTGCCTGGACCGCTGTGTGGCCAAATACCTGGACCTCCATGAGAGGCTGGGTCGTAAGCTCACAGAGCTCTCCGTCCAGGATGAAGAGATGATGAGGAAGGCAGCCGTTGGCAGCGGATAGAGACCCCGATGACGGAACAGAGAGCAGCACTGTGGGATGGGATCAGCATCTGGGGGTTCTTTAAGAAGACACTTGTATCTTAATAAGAGGGTGGGAGAGTCAAATGATAAGTTCATGGTGTTGAGGGTCCATCGGGTTGAACTACCTCCTCTTCTGCATCAGAGGACGATACAGACGCTGCTTTGGAAGAAACCCCGGGGCTCTTGATGGATCTTGAAACTGATCACGGTGATCCATCAGCCTCTCTGGAAACAGTGCGTTTTATATCCATCACGGCCTCAAGATGTTACACGCAGACAAGAAAGGCCCAACATCTCTTAAGTTGCACTTTGTGCTTGTACTTTGTTTTCAGCTAGTCCGATAACATTATTGCTGTTGAACCACAATCTGTGGGATTAATAGGTTAAAACATAAAATAATTTAAATGTCTTTGTTTGTGAATCATCTTTTTAAAAGAAGAAAAAAGCAGCAAAATAAACCGGTTTTCCTGAGTTTCCCACACCAGACGAGCTCCAGGTCACAAATGTCAAGCAGACATTGTCTCAGTCTTTTAATAAAACAATAGATCTGATGTATTAATCATGGGATGAGCCAAAATGTCTTTTTATTTAAGGCATTATTCATAGTTTACTCTTGGATGCTGCCTGTACTGTCTCACATGCAGATTTTGCTCCCGTTTGTGTAGTTTTTTTCGTTTGTGCTGTAAGTGGACCATGTTTGGTTTTCATGTGCAAACCGCAGTGATATTCACGTGTACAGCAGAGAAGCTGAATGTTGTGTGAAATGCTCAAATAAAAACAGCGTCACCCTTTATCCTCAATGAGTGCGTGTCAGGCAGAGCCTCATAAATGTGTGTCTGTATCTTTAAAACCGGGAGGCAGAAAAGAGGAAGTGAACGAGGCAAACTTTCGTTTCCCTCGTGAAACCTATTTTTGTACCTGCAGCTTGGCTCAGAAAAGGGAACCAGCCACAGATACTTGAAAGCGCTGCGTTACAGAGGCGACGTGTCCGCGCACCCGTCAGGTGGACCTGAGCTGATTTTTGAGCCTTGCGCGACGAACATGGTGAGTTTATTTTAATAACGATGATCGGGCATGATAAAACATGCTCGGGTTCAAATTAAAGCCTCTTATTGAATGTTTTATTGTTTAAAAATACTGTAACTGCAACAGAAAACGATCATAAGACGTACATATGCAGAGTTTAGGAGTTGGCATAAAGCGATGCGTGATCAAAGTACAACATTGTATGAAAGACAACATTAAACGGAGTTTAAATGCCGTTTATAAATAAACGGCAAAAGAGTGAAAATTATGAGTGTTTTAGCAGAACAGGACCTCAAATCTTTAATGAATTAAATGGCAAAAAATTAAGTTCAACATACTGTCGCAGACACGAAAGCAGCTGCTACCTAAAGGGTTAACAATGAGGGTTATAATTAGGGCTGGGCAATATGACCTCAAACATCACAATTATTCAACATGTTAAAAGTTTGTTGCGAATGTTTTCAATAGTAGAAAGCAGATATTTATTTTTAAACTGGAATAAAGCACACAGTCTAACTATACATGGTCATTTAAACAACTGACATGAGCATGATTGAATCGATTATTCATTCTGCATGTTCGTTTAGCTGATATTCGATTAACCGGCAGGAGTCATAATCTTTCGCCATGGTCACAAATTGAAGGTGTATTTGATGCTTTGATATCTTCAGTTGTCATCCCCTCTAAGAGCCTGTCAAATTCTCCGCAGAAGGAAAACATCTAAAAGCTGCAGGTGAAGAGTCCTGCTCTTAGATGCCATGTCATAAAAATTACAGCAGTTTCTGTTACCATTACATATATGAAAGAAATGAGATGCATCCTCCTTTTCTTAGCTGACTGTCAATGTCATTGCTATGTTTGAATTATTAATTAATAAACATTAATAAACATGGGAGCGCATACACAATGAAAGGATCGGGTATTGTCAGAGCCTCTTACTATTTTATTAGATTGTGCTTATTGGTTGAGTCGTTTTTTAAAAGCTTCCTTGTCTTCTGAAAACTTGAAATATTTTTCTGTTGATGGATCTCAGCAGTGTCCCGATTTATAGATCAGCAGCTGTAAAATGTCTCCTTGCTGTAAACTGGTAATCTAACAGCAGTTTATACTGGTATGAAATACATTAAAGAGATTAAAAACCTCCTTTGCAAGAAGTTCTGGGATATACATCTGACACAGATTTGCAAATCAGTGAGGAAATTACTCATTTCAACATAATTTCATTTAGAAGCATCTCAGCTATTTTCACAGTCCAGTTTTATCCTAAATGATAATACCGAGCCATGAGAATGCTTCAATAAAAACTGTAAAAGAAGAATAAATACAATGATGTGTGAAAGAAAAAGGCTTTTAATTTGAAGATTTTACAATTCAGGATATAAAAAATGTCTTGGCAATAATACACATGAAATATTACATCATGTTATTTCTTTATTAAAAACTAAGCTTAAATGAATAAAGACAACCTCTTCTTTAATTTTCTTTTAATTCATATTTTTATTATAAAGTATATATGTTATGTATAAAATTTATTTTTTAAAGTTTTCCTTGTCCCATTCTTTTCCATATTAGATGTTACCTGAATTATAAAAAATAATAGTTATATGAACTATCTCTGTCATATGGCCTGATCATTATAACCATGAAAGAAGGACGGCGGAGCGTTGGAGACTTTTCCAAATGCACAGTCATGAATGAAGTGTTTAATTTAGTTTATTTTGTGATTATTGGTGCAATAAAACAGAGATTAGGCTTATCAAAAACGATCAAACTGACACTTTTATGTAGCCTTGTTCCTAAACTGATTATTTTTGGACACTAGATGGATGCAACTGAGGGAGAACAGCTGATCAATGACGCTGATCAGCTTATAGCTCCACCTAATGGCGGTATAAATGAACTGCTGAACGTGGGCCAAGAGGAGGACATGCAGGGTCAGGTGAGCTCGGGCCCAGAGAAACTTTAACATCAGCTGGAGTTTTGTGGTAAAATACCTTATAAATATTTATTTAAAGAAGTCATGTGTGATTTGGTTACGTTTTCTCCTCAGATGGAGGAGTTTTTAGGCCCGCAGGCGCAGTACAACGAGGAGGAGGAGGAGAGGAAATACTACCGGAGAAAGAAGCTGGGAGTCATCAAGAATGTTCTTGCTGCCAGTTTTGGAGCCATGATTGTTTATAGTGTTTACATGGGTGAGTCCAGTCGGTTGAAAGACGCACACATAAACTCTTATAGGATCTTTTTCATCTTATCTTATCTGTGTGTGCATCATACAGGGCTACTGCAAATGCAGCTGATCCTTCATTACGATACGACCTACCGTGAAGTGAAGTACAGCAACCTTGGCCTTGAAAACATCGACAAGAAGATGCTGATGGGCATCAACGTTACGCCAATCGTCGGACTCCTTTACACCCCCATACTGATCAGGTAGAGTCGGATTCAGACGCCTGATTCGGATCTAAGGGATCCAACTATTTGCGCTTGAGCCTGTAAAGATGAAAAACCTGCAGGATAGCGGCCATAGTGGGACAACTGTGCAGCATTAACACCTCCTGCGCTATCGTCTGTCACACTCAGGTTTCTGGGGACGAAGTGGATGATGTTCCTGGCATCGGGGATCTATGCACTCTTTGTTTCAACCAACTACTGGGAGCGTTATTACACATTAGTCCCGTCGGCCGTAGCCATCGGCGTGGCCATTGTCCCTCTCTGGGCCTCCTTGGGGAACTATATCACAAGGTGAGAAACAGGATATGAAAGAAAAGGTCAGGGGGGCGTTTAGCTGCTCGCAGCGAAATGAAAACTTAACAAAGTACCCGAGTAATCAGCTGATAGTTTCCTTTTGTAGACACCTTTTTACACAACTTCACTGTGTGCACAAGTGCGGTGTGGAACAGTTTGCGTAAGTAATAGAGCGTTTGCAGATTTAAGATGTGGCTCCACTGATGCAGATAAATCTACAACACAAACAGTTCAAGTTAAAGTAATCTATAAACATTTTTACTGCAACCTAAGTTACTGTAAAACAATAAAGTCATTAAAAATAAATAACATAGAACAGAATAAAAAGCAAAAGCAAGAAATAAAAATGTCAAGCTCGTCTATGTTTAAAAGCCGGAGCAAAGCAGTGGACCTGAAGCAGGGAGTTAAAACCAGTAAGTACAACACAAACCTGGTGATGCACTGATCGCTGTTCTCAGACCTGCTACAAGCTACAGCAGCAGAGAACGGTTTGGGAGGCAGGCTTTTAGAAAATAGCTGCTTAAAATCTGTTTTGTTTTGTTTTTGCCATCATTATCAAATATAAACCAGGTAGGCTGAGATCCTGCCGAATTTTCTAATAACATATGCCTAATAACATATGCCCATATATGGGCATCTTTCATCATCATACTTCTTCATCCATGCTTCATGATCGATCAGCATATTTGCAATAAAAAAACGGAAATCTCCAATACAACACTTCGCAATAAAGCCCAGATTTCCGATGGTTTAATTGATTTTTTTTTGCCTCGTCCTCCACCAGAAGTGTTTTCTTTGCAGCATTTTGACCTTGCAGACCTGCTTTACAGTTTTCTTCCTCCAGCTAGTGTTGAAACGAGTCTGCAGTTATCTTCCGATGGTCCGTGTGAGATTTGACAGTTCTTGGGGCTGCATGCTTCATTTTCTCACCTCTTCACATGAACCCCACACATGCAGGATGGCACAGCAGTACTACGAGTACGTCAACTACAGAGAGGAGCACGTGCAGGAGCAGAAGAAGCCTCCGAAAGGGGCGTGCCACAGTTACATTATCGTCTTCCAGTCCGTCTTCAACATAATCTTCAACGTGAGTCTAAAGTCGTTTTTTCTCATGAATCGTTCAGATTGTGCAACTTGGGAAGCAAATAAGCTTTTTTTTCTCCTCCATCAGCTGAGTTTTGTCTTCGCTGAGCTTCCCACGCGACTCGTCCTCAACAAGCACCTGCATGACAACCGGCACATTTTGTCCAATGTGAAAATATGCGGTAAAACACCACACTTCCTGCTCTGAATGACACTCCGTCCATAAGGAAAAGAAAGCATGAAAGAAGTAAAACACAACTTTCATTTCTGTAAGTAAGTAAAACACGAAGCTGCAAGCATCAGCTGATTCCCTCGCTTTAGACCAGTGGTTCCCAAACTGTGGGCCGTGACTCACACGTGGGTCGTGAGATCATTTCATGTACACATACATGTTACATCTTGGGGGTTATGGCTAAAAAGGTTTTGGAACCAGTGCCGTAGACCTCAGGAACAGCTGAGACTCCATTAAATCAAAGCCTTTTAAAGGAGTAGTCCACCCTAAACTCCATTTTTGAGCTGCAAACAACATAATATTCCTCACTTGTAATGAGAATCCTCTATACTGAATCTTTAATATCTTGTAAAGATTTGGACTTAGTGGTTCAAAATTCCCTCAAAATGCCCCCTACCGGATAAAAAATTGTTTTTGGGGACATTAAGTTAGATTAAACAAGTTTGTCCCCGTAAACATAACATACAGTATTCACCTTATTTATTTTAATTGCTTAGACTTAACTTCCTTTAGTTTTGAGGAGATTATGGGTGCTGTGGTGTTTTTTCTGATACCTGCCGTTACCCCTAGATGTCCTCGCTTGCCTTCACCAGCTCTCACCCTGCACCCATCCCATAATAGATGCTCCTTGGTTTCCGTTGTTTTCTACCTCATCAGCAGCAGCAGCACCACGTTCTTCCTGCAAATGTCCATCAATAGCTCACAGCCTCCCTTTTGTATTCCCTTCATTTTTGTATCAGTACTCCCGAATAACCCACAGAATCTGTTAAAAGACAAAAAGAGAGATTAGATGGATCAGGAGTAAATTAATCTTTGACTGTATGAATCTTCAAAGATTCTTAAATCGGTTTGGTGGTGTTGTGGTTAGCAGGGATGCTCGTAGCAAAGGTTTCTTCCCTCAGTTTCTCCTCCTCTGATGGCTGAGGCAGACGTACTCTGCTTTCCTGAAAAGGATAAAACAAATAATGACATAGATGATTTAATAAGGCTGAATGTGAATCTATGGGCTGTTTGTTCAGATCAGAGTTTGGTTAACGTGGTTAAAGTGGATTCAGCTGCTCAACTGCAACACACAAGGCATTTCTAGGAATTTATTTACTCAGTAAAGTTCAACTTTTATATCTTTTCACTTCTTTGTTGAGGCTTTGTTATTCTACATGTTCAATCTACACAGTTGCTGTGATTCATGTTGGTCCATTTATTTTACTGTAACAGCCAAGCATCCAACACAGTGAGTGTTACGGCCTCAGACTGAGGCTTTTACTGTGCGCTTTCAGTTTACAGATTAGATTAGATAGAACTTTATTGACTGGTGATTTAGCAGTTTTAACAAACAGTTCCCTTTTTGCATTTGGCCTGGATGCACATCCCTCTGACTATCAAACACTTTTAACAAGTACCTTCAGCTCCAAATCTAAATTCAAATCAGAATTTTATTTATTTATAAAGCACCTTTCAGGCCAGGGCAACTCAAAGTGCTTAAGAGAATCAAAACAGCCTTCACACAACAAATACGAAAACAATATAAAAACACAAGTATCACAATTTCTTTTGTACACAAACTCATACTTGCAATCACACAAACACAAAGAAAAGGAAAAAAGTTTGCTCCCTCCACCTCAGTCTTCCGTGAGTTGCATGTATGAACACTTGGGACAACTTTTCCACTTTCTTCATGCCCCTGACACAGTTTGGAATTCACCTCAGTCAGTTTATGAAAAAGAAGCAAAACTTTGCTCATGTGTTTGTGTGATAGAAGAACTTCCCTGCGTTTGCCGCCACATGACTGCAGACAGCCTCTTTACAATATAAAACCATGAACACACGACTTCATCTGTTAATCTTACCAGCAGATGCTTCGGGTGTGAGTTAAAGCAGAGTGTGTTGCGCTGACACGTGCCGGCTTTCATGACTGAACGTTTCACTCTCCAGGTGCAGAAATCACTGGACTGATTCCCGGCTTTAACACCACGGTGTTGGTCAACCTGCCGCGCTCCATGCTGCTCATCCAGGTGGAGAGCATCCTCATGGGCTTCGCCTTCCTCTCCATGATTATTGTAAGAACTTCCCCGCTCACTTTCACGAAACTCTGACTCCCTGGAGCATGCTTAGGTTTGTTGTTTTTATTCAGCTATGATATTAGTGTGAGGCACCTTTGGGTCATTTAACCCATTTAGGAATGATCCAAAGCAATAAGAGGGGTATTCAGTAATGAAACCTGAGTTAGTCTCCTCTCCCTCCTCTAGCTTTTTCTAGCCCTTTGGAACTTTGGAAAGGCACACTACATGTATGTTCAAGCTTTTATTAAGCTTACTGGAAGTTATTCTTACTTTCAAGACAGAAAAGGAACTTTCAGGGTTAATTACTATCCAGCAGCTAACTTTCCCCCCATGGAAGCTTCTCCGCTTTATTCAGCTGATTGATGTTTCAGACAAATAGAAATTATGCAAAGTTTTAGAAAGTTGCAGATATGACACAACATAATTGTTTTCATTAATGAACATGCCAACAAGCTGAAACT
>JAVQJG010279997.1:0-13250 GCA_036024015.1 Craterocephalus amniculus
TATTTGTGGAAAACTCTTTATTTCAATTTAAAACAAGAACTAAATCAGGTCTGATTGGTTTAACTGTTTCATTTTTCTAAATAAAACCCTCATATCTGCCATAGTGCCGTTCTGTTTTACCCCAACCATTGTTCAAGTCTTCCTAAGTTTGAGCTTCCTGAGGCAGGTGCACCATGGACAGGTCAAAAGGCCAATAAACTCAAAACTGACTTAAATGAAAAGAATTTCCATCTTTGCTTTGGTCCGAACAAAAACGCAAACCGCAAAGTCTGCCATCCATCTGTAGACGAGGCCGCTGATTGGTGGATGGACCTTGTGCTCAGACGGTTGCTCGTATCTGTGGCAGACGGATGATGTGCTCTACCTGCAACTGTTTGCTGTGTTTTTCTCTCCATGAGCATTCAATCTCTCTGCCACACAGTTTGTACCATAACGGCGCAACGATGGAACGTTATTAGTGAACAGTTTGGTAAACTGACGCCTCCTGGTGGTACTGGTGACATATTACCACCTGCTGCTGGTTCGAATCCAGAGCTGTGTTAAAAGGTGCATTGCACAAGTTTAAATTCTAAATGCTATTATTTTCTTTCCTCTTCCAGCTGCCTGATGTGGAAGATGAGCCGATCTCTCTCCACCTCAGCTATGTTCCTGTTCCTGCTGCTCAGTGAGAGGGATTCGTGCTCGCATCCTCAGGCTGCATGTGGGTTGATGCTCGTTAACCTGCCGCTGCCAGTATCGTATCGTTTCCTCCATCGCCATCAGAGCATCATGGAGACACACTGACCGCTATAAATGGATAACAAGCCTCTCACACACCAACACACACTCCTGCAACACAAAGAAAAACTGTGTCTAGTGTGAGGAAAAGAGCCAAACTGGAGTCTGAACGCCGCAGGAGTGAAAGCAGAGTCACAATGGAAACAGTTTTGGATAAATGGAGGAGCTCCGATCTGCTCTGGGAATAAAACGGGACACTCAGCTGCTTTCTGCTCACGAACAAGCTAAATGTGATGTACGACGGAAACCAGGATACACAATATTTCGTATGTAACGCTAACCCTACCGTTAGCACACAAGCTAATAAAAGCTCATGGTCTTTATTAGCATGGGTCATGAGCTACCCGTATGCTAGCTATGTTTTGCTTTATTTGTTTTTTGTGCATCTAACTCAGGGCTCGGACTGTACGTACAGAACATTGGGTTCACTTCCGCTTGTCGCCAGAGGGGGCAGACTGCTGGAATAAAGCTACAACTTGCACTATGCTCCTTTAATTATCTGACTTTTTATAATCAAATAACCATTTAGAAATTAAAAAATACACAGATTACTGTCCTTTGTAAGATTTATTTTAGACAAAGCTTCAGTCTGGCTGAACTTCGACACACAGGATGGAATAAAGGCTGAATCTGACTCCAGCCGGTCATGATTACATCCTTTCAGCACTTTCCCATCTTTGCTAACTTCCCTCATTAGATCAGATCTGTCCACATCACAGCAGCGCTCAGATAACAGCCCAGGTATAATCTAATCACAGACAAGAGAGCCGTTCAGTCTAACATGGAACCCTCACAAAAAACATTATCAGACCAGATTTTTATTTATTTAACTTTCTCTGCCTCCGACTGAGAACGGTTTCCGACTTTGACCACCAGGATCACAGAGCAGCTTTAAACATGTAAACGTGGTAAACGTGTCCTCATGCCAGCAAACCTTTTGTTCAATCCATTTTAAACTCTCTACTTGTATCGTTTCTAGAAGGTTCATGTGCACAGGCAGAGGAGCACACGCACTGGCACCTCACTCCCCATTAACATCACTCTGGACAGTAAAGTATTATTCATTTCATTCATGAGGACAAAGAAATACTTTGAGATACTGCAGAGTAATAAGAGGAGTTGATACAATAAACTAGGCTCAAAAAAGCTTTAAAAAAAAGAAATATTCAGATTAACTTTTATTCAATTCAATTCAATTCAACTTTATTTGTAAAGCGCCGATTCATAACAAAGTCATCTCAAGGCGCTTCACTGACAATCAGTTTAAGTAATCTGACTGTCACACATTCATATATCATACTAGCCAATTGATAACAAAATATCCTATGTAAGGAAACCAACAGACTGCATCGAAAAGAGTCTTCAATCAATCCCCTTCTGAGCTGCTTCAGGCGACGGTGGGGAGAAAAACTCCCTTTTAACAAGAAGGCAAAACCTCCAGCAGAACCCGGCTCCGGGAGGGCGGCCATCTTCCTCGACCGGTTGGGGGTGAAAACGACAGAAAGGATGACCGTGGACGGAGAACGTGAGAGCCCAAAGTGAGGATAGAAAGAGAGTTTTGCAATAGTGTGGAGACTGAGAGAGGAGAAAGAGAGGGCTGAATCATTCCTCTAGCTTTGCCCACTTTTAGGATGATATAAAATATCCCTACAAACCCCCAAAATGTGTGAATTTTGTCCGTTTTGAGGCCATTTCTGCCATCAATTTAATTTAGCCGCCTGCACACAAGGAGGGTGAAGAAACAACGTCAATGTAAGGACTGTAATAATAGTGATAAATAAGAAAAGGCAAACTGTAACTACAGTGATGAATCAAAAAGGAGCTGAACTGTAAACAATAAAAATGAGTCGTATTTACTACTAAACACAAAGGACTAACCTGGACTGTAGCAACAAGCTGCTTTCAAAGCTGCCATATACTGGCTGATGGTGACTAATAGGCTAGGCGTTATAGTGCCGATATATATCAGTCGGGCTCAAGTATATGTACAATTCTGCAATGTGTTAACACTCAGGATGGGTTGCAGGTCACTAGGTCGGATCCAGATTTGAAGGGGAGATTTTAACGGTTAAGATTTTGTCGGGGGTTCAGGTGGCTGCAGGCTGATAAAACTGGACCTGTGCAGGACTCTGGATTTGGGGTTCCTACGTTACCTGGTGTGCAGAACATACACTGTTGGCTTTGTTTTCCTTCCTACTAAACAATACTCTTACCCAGGTCCCCGCCTTACAAAGAAGTGAACCAGAGTCCACATCAGAACGGAGTTGGTGTTCAAGCGGTGCTAAATGTATCGAACTGTCCGTGGAAGCAGACCGATCAGCTGCAGTGTGAACATGTCCTCATTGAAATATGAGACTTTCCCTTAATCCTGGTTTTAACATTAGTCCCTGAGGATACACTCCCCCTTTTGTTCTTTTGGTCTCTCCCAGGTCATTGTTGTCATTGTTGAAATCATGGTTTGTCACCATTTTCTTGCTTGTTTTGTTTCTTAAAGTTCAGCTTCTGAATTATCATTCCTTTGAAATACCTTTTTAATATTTGCATAAGCAGTAGGGCTGGGATGATATGCTTTCCTCCCAGATTCAATTCTTTTACGATTTTTTTAATTTTATTTTATTTTATATACTATATTAATTCCAAATGGGAAATTCGAACATCTGCATTTTAACCCATCTCTGGAGAGCAATTAGAACCAATTCTTGTGATTCTTCAATATTGCAGATTTTTGTGAAGAAAAACAAAACATTTTACAAAAATCTTTTTGGTAGTTTATTTTTCTTAATTTCAATTAGGAAAAAACAACACATCAGCCAGACCATCATTGTGCTACTATATTGCCCGACAAGACAACTGAAAAAGATTAATAAAATTAATAATAATGAAATATAAAAATATTTTGAAAAATTGTTTGCATTCACTTGAAAAAAGATTTTTTGTAACAAAAGTAAATAGATTTTAAAATTATAACTACAAATGTTTGGTTTGAAACTTTAAATAGATGTATGGTTAACACTAGATCCTCCTCTCATGTCTAAAAACTGAAATATATTCTTTTGACTTTTCTTATGCTGGATGTAAAGATTCAACATTTAAAAGTCCAATATTTATATTTAAAGACAAAAAGGTTTCAGATAAACGTTTCGCACTTATACCGCAATCTTTGCTTCAAAAATAGCCAAAGTAAAAGTAGCACAGTTGAATAAGATAAACATCTTACATCATTGCTGTCTAAACTTTGGTCACGAGTAGGAGTTTCCGAGGTGAACAAGAAGCACACTTCAGACACTCAGGTCAAAATATCTCCGAATACCATACGAAAAAGAAAATATATTATTGGCAAGGTACAAAACTGACACAAAACACTTTTCAACATGTCGAAGGTCCAAAAGAACAGACTGAAATAAAGATACAGAACATTTCAGTCCAGTGGGACATGTTTAAGGGCCTTTTAAAGAAGAAAAAGTCCCCATGAACATTAAAATGACCTGCCAACAATGATTATTATTTAAGGATTTGCTTTGTTTTGTTTCCCCAGTAGCAGAACAACGCCTTGAATCTGAAGTGCAAACAGTGCATCAATACACTAAAGACCACAATGTGGTCCAGTGCCAGAGCTGGTCTGACATCAATGCGTAAGACTGGCAGGAACACAGCGAAAGCAGGAAACAGTAAAACACTTCCAAAGCACCTCAGACACCATTAAAGTCCGACTTCAACTCCTTACCGATCTGTCTCTCAATGTCTGCCGCCTCATCCGGCGTCGCTCTGGGCAGGATCCCAGGGTCGGTGAAACTGGTCTGGAGCAGGGTGATGACCACAAAGACAAAGAGGACGCCCCCAATGGCTGGTATGCAGCTTGTCAAGTGTTTGACCAGGAAGGGACAGCTGCGATAAGAGACACAAAGAGAGACAGAAGACAAATTCCCCGAAGAGACATAACTTAATCAGAGGCTGCAAATAGATTAAAAAAACAAGGTATATTTCATATAACCAAGCCGACTTCGTCTGCACTTCAAAGAGATCTGGTGTTAATGAATAGCTGGGGCTTTTAATCACCGTATAAAACTCTAGAGACAGAGCCCACTTTCTTTTACTGCATGGTCACAGTGATAATCATTTACTATCATTTATTACTGTACAGAAATCTGTTATGTAACATTATTAGCTGCAGGAAAAAACAATATAAAACCAAGACATTCACACAGTACAGGGGCAAGTGGTGGGTCACATGGAGCTTAGGGAAATACACGATTAAATCTGTCATCTCCCAGCCCACATGCGCATTAGTATGGGACTAATGAATAATATAAGTTAAATATAATTCCAACTTAGAGAGATGTTTTGTGCATCTAAAAAGAAACGCTTCCTCTGTTATTTACCCAAATCATTAGAACTATATGACTCTAGAAATCGTAAAACAATGTATGAACTTACTCAAATATAAAGAATAAACCACTTGTGACGAGGATAAGGCCCAGAGTAAGGGGTAGGACCCCACTCTGGCGGGCCACCATGATGCGTCCATCGCAGTAGAAGCGGTTCTTTCCGGGGAAAACTTCCCACTTTCTCCGGGGTCTTCTCGGCTCCTTTTTGTCCCCATCGGTCGCGCAGTGAGGTGGAGGGGTCGGGGTGGGCGTCGGGAGTGCCTGCGGATCGATCTGCTGATATTCACAGTTTTTCATGGTTCACAATGGAGTCACACGCCTCTGTCCCAATTCGGACAACGACCGACGGCATCACTGGCTCCGGTGTGTTCCGGGGCAGGCAACCGGGATAAACGTCGCCATTCCGCAGAAAAAACGAGCTGATGCTACACTGCGGCTGTTCAGTGAATAAACCCGAGACTCTGTGGCGGAAATAATGTATTTTTTACTCTGCATGCCTCTTTATAGCAGTCTCCGGGAGGACTCAGCAAAAACACAGGCGATAATCCACTGCCCATCGTTAGCTTCTTAGCTCTTCCACTCATACTAGCCAGCTCATCCAGCTGTGGAGGTTCTAACATCAGTAAACCCAGCGCACCGCGAGCGCTGCTAGCCTGTCAGGCTGCCAAAAACTACACATTTCAGCCAGCTTCTGGGGCTGGCTCCTGCTACCATACACTGAGAAAGTAAATAAAGCACAACAACGTTGATGTTTTGCATGTATTTCCCTGTGAATGTCTTGCAAATTGCTACTTTCAGAAACCCCAATTGAAAAATAAGGCGATTTCCGGTATTATTTCAAAATAAAATAATATACTATGCCGACAGCGTACGTACGTACACAAATAAATGGCTTTATGATACATAGATAGTATATGGTATGATGTATGCATGTATTTTTCTCCAAATAGAATAATTGCTTTCGGTATAACGTGCATTATTTATCAAATAAAATAAAATTAAGTAGGAGATTTAAAGTTTTTCAATGAAAGAGACTATATTTTTCCAAAATATATTTAAAAAAAACATAGTGTTTAGCTCGTAAAATATTAAAATAACAGAATCTTTGCCGAGTTTTACTTTTAAAGTACATTTTAACCGGAAGTCCGACCTCATTATCGTAGCTACCTGGTTCGCTTCCTGCACCTTGACGCTCAGGTACACGGATTTGATCGAAAACTTTACTGAAACTTGCATTTCGGAGAGTCGGTAGTACTGCGGACCGCTCAGATGGATTAAAACTAACCACCATAATAAACTTTGGACGCTGCAAGTATTTTGGGAGGCAAGTTCTGGATGAACTGGGAATATAGGTGAGAAATTCGCAAGTCCTCTAATGGAGGAAGGACCAGCAATGACAAGTTGCCATAAAAGTGAAAATATTTATTGTATACAAAGATTAGTGACAATTGTGTGCCACATGTCAGCCTATAATTTACGATGCCTTCAAATTGGCCAAAAAAATAATATTACTACCTCACTGGACTAGATTAAAGTCAAGTTAAAGACTAATGTAAACATTCGCCACAAAACAAAACGTCACGTCGATGGTGCACCGGATCCTCCGACAATTTGATATGATACAAGTCGATTTGAAAAATGGTTAAATATTGGCTTCTACTTCAAGTGAAATATAACTTAGACGAGATTTCATTTTATCACCTTCAATTCGGCATTAATTTCACTTGCTTTTTTCTATAATAATAACACTTTCATTATTATTTTACTAATTCTAACACTCGTTGAGTTTGTTTTTTATTTTGACCATTTTTAAAATTACCAATTTTATATGCTGTTTTTTATTAAATAGTTATTGCTGTGCATTTTCAACTAATAAGTAAACATGAAACTTAATTCCACTATTTGTTAAATTTAATATTTGCAATTCTTCATTTTGGAATCCCCCTTTGACACAATGCAGAGGATATGATGTATGAATGGTGGATTATCTTTCACAGTATGAGCAGTCCTTCATCAAAACCTGTTGGGTTACATTACCTGCATCCTGGGGACAGTAGTTTCACCTTTGTTTTAAAGGGAAAGATGCCCTCAGGCGGCTACAAGTGGTTTCAGATTTTACCTGAAAGATCAGGTTGATAACAACAAAGCCAGTTCTTCACATTTAAACAAACCTTCCGTTGACCTCATTTTCTTTACTCCCCTTTTTTTTTTAAACTTTTGCAGCCAGCAAGTCATGTCTGCTGGCAGCACCGGCAGTCTAAGACGCAGCCCTGGGCCCGGGAGCAGCAGCCAGGCGTGGTTTTATGAGGAGCGTTGTGTGGACCCAGTACAAGACAAACAGCCTGCCCCGCAGCAAAAGCAGGTCCACAAAGCTGATGTTAAAGATGCAAACGGGAAGGAGTCGGAGATCATCGGCTTCATCCCCGGCTCAGCCGATCCTTCGTCTGCAGCTCAAACCTGCAACCCCTGCTCCTCTCCCAGGAGCTGTAAGACTTTTGTGTGCAGCGTGCTCACCTGTGGCCTGTACAGGGTCTGCCAGCGCTCCGTCCTCGCTCCCTGCTTGGCGCCAAACGAAAGCTCCCCGGATGAGCCGGAGAGGGTGAGCCTCCAAAGCGCGAACACAGCGGAGAAGAAGGAAGAGGATCGCATCGAATTCACAGATGTCCGCATTGCTGGTGTCAAAGTGGCCAACTCAGGTGAATATATCGAGCTTGAAGACAAATGTCCATCATACGCGCCTTCATCCGCCGCTGATACCCTGAAGTTCTACCCCTCCCTGAATGAGCCGATGAGATTCGAAGACTGGGAAGATGGTGACGGGGACGTGGACTCTTTGATAGCCAAGAAGTTGCTGGAGCTTTACTCTGAGTATCAGATTGAGGAGTTGGCCAGATGCACCTCAGACTCGGTGTTTCTGAGGAAGAGCAAGGCCATCAACCAGCTGATCAACTCGCTGGCGGAGGAGCACAAGATGGACGAGCAGGAAGCCGAGTGCAGGCTGGTGCGGGGCATCATCCGCATTAGCACCCGGAAGAGCACCAAGAAGAAGCAGATCTCCTCCAGGATGCAGAGGACGCTGTCGGACAGCGGCAACGAGACGATGAACGGGAGCGACTCCTTTTCCTTCAGCAACAACAGTGAGTTCTGTCTGCTTTCGCTCCTAAAAGCCTGCAGCAGAGATGCTGCCCTGCTGACCCTTTTGTCTATTACAGATGATTATAGGTCAAATCCCAACATCCAGATCTCAGACCTGACCTCCTCCGACAAGTATGCCAGGGACATGTGGAGGAAGAACGGAGGTGAGGAATCTCTCCTACATATATGATTACACACAATGTACAGCTACATTTATAAATAAATCTATATTTGTGTGTCATTCACTATTAATTCTTCTGTAGTTTGATCAATGGCCACATTTACATGAACGTTTTAATTCCTCTTTAATTTGAGTAAAAGTTAATTCAACTTTAAATATGAAAAATTACCATGTAAACTCTTAATTCCTAATGAAAATGTTAATTCCATATTAACTTTATTCTGAATAAAGAGGCTGGTTTATTCCATTTTGAATTCTGAATCAGATAATTTCTCTCTCATCCTCTATCATGTAAAACTTCATTCTACTAAGAAATTAATTATTCTGCTTACTAATGAATTGTTCTGAGCATGCTCGTGCTTCCCGTCCAAAGCAAACAGACTCAAACCGAGTTTGTTCAGGTGAAAGTGACGTAGCATGCTAGCGATTAGCTGCTGCTTCATGACCCTAATCCACTTAAAGTGAAAATGGTTCTTATTACGACGTTTTCTCATGTTGTTGATAAAAGAAACTACGCAGGTTTTTTTAAACTTTCGGTAGACGTTTGTACATACGGTACATCACTTCCACCATCCAACCAATCAGAACCCTTCCCAACCCCTGGCTTTAAAGCGGAATAAAGAAACGTGTTTTCCATGTAAACCTTAATTTGGAATTAATATTTCAATGTAAAGCTGAAGGAGAGTATTTTTTAATTCTGAATTAATAATCATGTAAGCATAGCCAGTGTAAAGCTACGTTTTAAAATAAATTTGTGTCGTTCACCTGCTCCTGTAGTTTGATCAGTGAGGTTGGAAAGAAAGTGTGTTTTGTATCCATGCTGGATTTGTTTTTAGTCATATGCGGTTTGTTTTTTAGCCTGATGCAGGTTTGACTTACTGATACATGCTGATTTAAGTTTGTTTGAAAGATATTTTCTGTGTAAGATGTTAATCTGTAGCCTGTGTGTAAATACTGGTCCCTCTTCTCTTTAGTTTGAAGTACGGGATGTTCACTGGGCGTCTCAGGTGTTCCGGATCATGTGATCAGATGTGGCTCCATATTATTTCTCTTTCTTTTTTTTGTGTGTTTAATTTGTTTATTTTGCATTTTAATAAGACAGTACCAGAATATAAACATAAACACATAAAAAGAAAACAAATATGCTACACCACTATGATTAACTAACAGGACACGCCCCCCAAAAATCTCAAAATCTCCATTTCTGTTCCTGTAAATTTCTCCCATGGCTGGTCTGCAGGGCTTGTTAGCTCACTTCTAAATCCTTCAGCTGAATATCAGGGCCAGTATTCACAAATTTAGGAGTAACTCTTAAAAAAAGTTGGTGTGTCGGTCCTGAATTTAGGACACCTAGGTTTTTCGCCTAAGAGTATCTCGCAAAGCATTTTAGTGCTAAAAGTATTTTTTACCCTGTACATGGTTAAAAAAAAGTCTGGAGGACTCCTAACACGCTAAGAGGGAATCCACTGATGGCTGCTCCCGATAATCCACAAAACTGAATCAATGTTTAGGTAAACTTTATGATACTGATCTCTAAATAACGTACGGCTGCAATAACATCACTGATGAACAGAAATAACGCACACCGGAGAAAAAGTTACGTTATTTGGCTCCAGTGAAAATCCAACATGTCATGGAGATGAACTCGCCATCAGCTGATATGAAACATTATTAATCAAACATTAAGCACCATCTGCATCATCCCACAGTTTCTATGTAGGCTACTGGCTAATTGTTTCAATTGAACATAAAAAAATAAATGTTTAAGAAATCATTGACACTTGCAGTCCACAATTTATTTTATATCTTCATTTGACCCAGCAGCACTTCCTGCAGTAGTGATGTGCGGCTGTGTTTTTCTTCTTCTTTGTTTTTTTCAAAATCAGATACGCGCTAAATATGCAGTTTAACACTGATTTTATTTATTTATTTGGCCTGGAAAACGTGTGAAACTTTTTTATTTTGTTTTATTTTATTTTATTTTATTAAAATAGGATCGCAGGCATCATTACATCATTAACCTGTCCCATGAAAGTTAATGAAAGTGAAAATCTCTTCGTCTGACCCGGTCCGACTGGCTGGGTCGGCCACACAACGCTATCCTACCGTATCTGTCATGAATGAATTTTCTGACAGAGACCTAAAACAACCAAACCAAACAGACAGCCAATCACAATCTCAGGAAACATGACATCACTCATAGCAACGGGGTCAGCTTAGCGTAAGAGTCTCTCAGTTCTTAGTAAAAGTTCCTCTCAGCAGCTTTGTGAATGAGTTTAAAGATGGAGCTCTTGACTAAAACTGAGATAAGATTCCTAGTGAAAATGACCCCTGATGTTTTTTTCATTTAAGTTCTGCTTCATATCCTTAATCCATAAATTATACGATGGGGAAGCTTCATGCTCCTATGTGACTACAGTCATGTAGCATGACAGAAATGGGAGCAGGAAGGAGCGAGTTCAGGATTAACTTCACCTCTCTAAGCCAGCTGGACTTTAGAGAGGAGGAGACCATGTTGTATCAGTACGTGTCTTGCACTAACAGAAGACGGGTGAACATTCAACATGGCTTCCTCTAGGGATGTGCATAAATTAACTGACAATACTTACATCAGTCATTTAGAATTTCGTTAATTTTTTTTTTAAATTGATACAACTGATGCATCTTCAGACTGGTGATGGAGTTGTATGTGAGCCCTTTTTTTCCAGTGAAACCACTGAAAAATCTTAAGTAATAAGTTTTGCTGCACCAAGTTGTTTATCTTGTAATAAAGATGTAATTAAAAAAAATTGGCTGTTTTTTTAGATGTTTACTGCATTTTAAAGGTGATAGAGAATCAAAATCATCATTTTAAATTTTGATGGCGGTTCAGAGTCTCCCTGCTGTTGAGAAAACACACAAAGTGCCAGGCAACGTTATCGTCCCCGTTTTCCCCTATTTTGAATAGAAATCAGACCGATGTGTGTTTGACTGTAAAGTGACGTCATATTACAATGAGCAGCCCCCCATCCCCCAGATAAAAACCCTAAATCAGTGTGGCAGTGGTCTGTGGTGTAAGGTGTGGAGGGATTATGTTTATCCATGTTAGAGTAAATCATAGATTCCAGCTTTATTTGTTATTTTAATAAACAACAAAGAGTCCAGAGTAGCTGGCATAGAAGAGTTGAAGTTAGGACATTTCTCCTGAACAGACCTGCACATGATGGCATTCATGTGAGCCACAGATAGACTGATGCGTTGTGTGATATCTCAGGCTGATATTTGCGTTTTTTATTAGTTCACCGATATCTTTTTGTCAGCCTGATTTACAGACAGGCATTCAGACAGGCAGCTCTGTGCTGGAGATGTGCTGGAGATGTGCTGGAGTGCGCCTTCTCCCACAGCATCAGCTTCAACACGCCCCATCCTCCTCACTCATTCCAACTGGTTTATTCCCATTTTCCTTTTTTTACAACAAATTGTTGACAAAAGGAAAAAGGTTCCACAATATTCTGTTTTGTTTTTTTAAAATGTAAGTTTAACATGCAAAGATCTGGCTGCTCATGCTACGTAGCATTTGTTCTGAACTTAAATTAAAATTGTTTCTTTTTTCTTTTCTTTTTTTCTTAACAAAAATTAAACACACAACATTTGTTTGGGTTGTGTCATTTTTATATGTAAATTAAGGAAGCAACAGCATATTGGCTCCAGAAAATTGGCATGCTGTATTCACTATCCACGAAGGCAGATGTAAAACATCTGTATCAGCTTTAAATAATCTTTATCGGTCCATCCTAACACGATATTGTTTATGTAATACAATGAAAATAATTCTCACCAACTAAATTGCAAGGTTTTTGTTGTGATTATCAGTAGTGATATTATAATTTTGATTCAAAGTGTTTAAAAAAGAGCATATTTACACCATAGTAAGCCAGTATGAAGTAGTTAAACTGTCTGGAGGGGAAGGTTTGTGTGAGATTTTCCATTAGTGTGCTCTTTCCAGGTCCTTACCAGTGACAGTGCAACACATGTAAATAAGCTTTTATCAGAGTGCTGCAGTGTCTGCTGTCTCTGCTCTGACTGCTGACGGAAAAATAAGAATATGAGAAAGTTAAAATACGATGCATGCATTTCTTTTATGTTCCTTTCCTTGTTTTATGATGTTTGTTCATACAGAGCAGCATATGAAGGATGGATTATACAGAATCTTTAAATATTGCTCTGTTAAATGTAATGTTCGTTTTTATTTGGGTTTTGGTTTTGGATTACACATGTTGAGCACAGGGTTAGATGGAGGAATAATTTAGCTGCTGTTTTCATCACCACATTTTACAGTTGAAGGTATCCGGAGACCCAGATAGATGCAGTAATGGTTACACTCTGGACAATAAAACAGCAGCAGTTTAGTTTGTATTTGTTTCAGTCGGAATGAAAATAAAACATAAAATACGCTGGACAGTCTGGAAACCTACCATCATATACACTCACCGGCCACTTTATTAGGTACAGCTTGCTAGTACCAAGTGGAAACATACTTAAAGGAGAAGTCCACTTTTTTGCAAGTGGGGCCTTAATTGTGATGTAAACTGAAGTGTACTGGACACCTATGGTACTTTTGGGAGATTTGGATCCTTCCCTGAGATATTTGTTTCAAACGCCAAACACCAAAACGCCATACATGGAACAGTATTGGGCGTGCGTTTGCGATACTAAATCAGTAAAAAATCAGCTATTTGTTAAAATGTCAGTGTAAATACCGTAACTATCATTCATCACGTAGCCGGATATCT
>JAVQJG010280052.1:0-14031 GCA_036024015.1 Craterocephalus amniculus
ATAGATAGATAGATAGATAGATAGATAGATAGATAGATAGATAGATAGATAGATAGATAGATAGATAGATAGATAGATAGATAGATAGGACAGGATATTACATATCGGGAATCAGGCGGTATTATGCTGCACACAGTTAGGGTCTAAATCTTCATCACTCACAGATCACAGTTGTTGTGCTGCATGTGGACTGAGTCAAGGTTTCACGTTACATGGGTTCAGATTTTTAAAAAAAGGTATAATCCCACTGAGGCGGAGAAGAGAAATGCTGCTGTTACGGTATGAGGTGTTCACAGATAAAAAGCGCTTTCTTTAGTTGACCCTCCAATGTCCTGCAGAGAGCTCCAGGGCAAGGTGTAATTTCACTTCAAGATCAAAAAGGCACATGTTATGATAATTGATGCTTTAAAGGTGGTGGTACAGTTGGTCAATGAAAGCTGCCATACATTAAAATAACAGGCTATTCCTCTATATATTCTAAAACTACATTGGGATAAAATAAGCAGTTTAATTTAATTTAAGAAGTCTCTAAACATGGTTAACCTAACCTGAGAATTATAGGTTCTAAATACCTTTTTAAGTATGTTTTATACACCTGTGTGTGTGTCATTCAACATTTATGAGGACTTTTTAATTATAGAGCAGTACAACTTTTCTAATCATTCATAGCTGCTGTAAAAAATGACATTTTCCTGAGGGCATTCCATGTATTTTGTATTTTTTTGTGCTGTAAGGTTGTTTTTTTGTCTGTTTTGCTTCACCTCACATTTTCTTTAAAACAGAATGATTTATTCAGTGACTTTTTGTTTCCGTGCTCAGTTGAAATAAACGTATATGATTTACGAGTAAAAGGTACTTTTACCCTTCCATTTTTGTTGTGTGCACAGAGCAATTACAGTATGATGTTCGCCATTAGCCACCTGGTAGGACCCCTCAGACTCCCTGTCTCCTTCTTGCGCTCTTTGATCGCAGCTTTACCTGCTGGTTTGAAGGATAGAATTTGCTCCACTGCTGAAATGACAAACACTTGGGAGGTTGACAGACATTAAATAAAATTAAATGTTACCAGAGCGAAAATTGGACATGAAGGAAACCCAGTAAAGGGGGCTCCTAATGACATCTTCATGCAAAAATTGATGATATTGAGATTATATTTTTGTCTCCAGCTGTGAAGGAAAGTAGACAGTGCACAGTTTCAAGCTACATGTTAGCAAAAGTTATCAAAAAAACAATTGTTGGGTTTCCAAACAACTTGTGTTAGGGTGTTTCTGCTTGGACAAGTTAGGCTGTAATTCCTGCATATTTCTGAGGGACTTAAAGAGTAGTTGACTTTTCCCCCCTCTCTTTTTTCTCTCTTTTTTTCCCTCTAGAGTTAAAAGGATATACCCAGCTGTTTTGAGGCGGTGGGTTAATTGTTGCCTGTCAGGCATGTTTTGTAAGGATTCAGGAGCACAACATGTCACCTTATTTTTCTTATTTAGTCCTCAAAAGCCGAATTATCCGTGTCTGGCTGTAAAGAATTCATAAAGAATATATTTTCATTTGTTAGAACAAACTCTTAAAATCACATCAAAATCAAATCAAATTTTATTAATATGGCACTTTTCTTGCTACGAAGTAACACAGTGCTTTACATCATGAAATCATCAATGTATATTAAGTAAAAACAATCTTTCCCACATATAGAACAGAGCTATTTACTACCTTCTGCCTCACACATGCGTAAGCACACACATACAAACACACAACCAAAATCCAATTTTTTTTAATTCATTTTTTTCCCCTTGACTGATTGCTTCACTCATGGAAATTCAGAGTAACAGCGAGGAAACTGGGCTCCCAGTGCCCCCAGTGGCTCTCTTGCTGTTTCTGCAGGACTGCTTTTGTGACTTTATGAGGTGTCACATTTTGTTTGAAGTTGGTCTTTTACCGCTACTTTATGCTCAGTGTACTAATGAGCTCTCAGCACACATCTCAACAGAAAATGGAGAAGGGGTGGAGCTGGGCCAACCTGCAGTATACTGGCCAATCATATTGGCCCCTGCAGGCACCGCAGTACTTATGGACAGTTATCTGGCACTGCAGATCAGATCAGACTGGAACCTCAGAAATGCAACAGCAGGTAAACACTATTTTTCACCGTAAATCAAGATATAAATCAGAGATTTAAAAAATGACATCATTTTGGCTTTTGATTCTTTGTTAAAATGTGATCTTCTTATATGCTTATAAAAAGGAAGGGGAGGTTGGGAAATCAAAGTAAGGCTTCTGATATAACTTGATAAATACAAATTTATAGCACATTCCTGATAGTAATTTAAACAAATCTCACTTACAGATGATATATGTCTTCTTTTTGGTTTAGTGCTTTTAGGCCATTTATTAAGGAGTTTGTTGATAATATCAGAGATTTAATTACCCACACAGATATTTGTTTTCTTGATAATTGCAGATGTCAAGGATGATTTCTCAGGTCTCCCTGTCACGGATGCTTTGCTGCCTATTATTAATGCCAGGTTTGTCCAAGTCAAATTCATGGGTGAATTAATCCCCTGCTCTTAATCAAATAATTACATGTAAAACCTCTGACCATGCCTTTTTTTAATGTCATGCTACGTGACTAAAAATCAGAAAGCTTTGAGAGCTTGTATCTACCGTACGGACTTTGTTGTTTGTATAATGCTTTATGGAATAGTCTTAGTGTTGTTTTTGTTTTCTTTAACAACTTCCCTCCTTCTAGGTTTGCTCGATGCAACGTCTCTGGTGAAAGTAAAGAGCTTGGAAGGTATTCAATCACCCAAATTTAACAATAATAGACGATTCATTCATGCATTTTCTGTATCGCTTAATCCAATTGGGTCGAGGATATAATAGAGGAATAAATACCTAAATCAAATGGAAAGTATTTGGAAAGCTACATTAGTGTCGCTTTTCTTGTGTTCGGATTATTAAAACTAAACTATTATTATAACTACATTTTAAAAAAATTCAACTAGAGGGGTCAAAAAAGGAGTTATTTAGAAGTCTAATGTGAAAAAGAGAGTTCATACTAGGATCAGTCATGACTTGCAGGTGTCAGACCTGTCCTTAAATTTCTACATATATTTAGTTAAAATAGCCACAGTTTGAATGTATATTTAAACTTTCTGTTTCATATTCTTCCACAGGTAATCCCGTCAGCATTGGTTCAGCTCAGGCTCATGATTTCTTGACTAATTCTCGACCTAAGAGGAATATTGACCCAAAATGGTACAAAGGCAGCCCAGATTTTCAGTCCTACTACCGCTATTACAGCAGCATTGGGCACATCGAAGGAGTGAGTTAAAGATATTAAATGTCTAATTTGAGCTATTATAAGGTTATCGCTTAAACATTTTGCTCCCTCTCCAATGTGTCTTGGGTTTCGTCTTCAGATCTATGAGATCGACAGGATCAGGATGTTGTACCAGCAGATGCGCCACTTGGAGCTGATCTACGGCCCCGATGCTTCCAGTTACCAAAACGTCATGGGTGTTCTAACAAGCACTGCAGCACCCACTGCAACAACCCAGCCTCCTCCACCTCCCACCACCCCGGCTCCCACACCAGACCTACTGGAGAATGCTCAGAGAATCTATCTGTGCAACCCTAAAGATCCACTGTGCAAACCTCGGATTGTCTACCTGCCAACGGGAGCGGTGCCTGTTCTGTGTGACCCAAGACTCAACCCCACTTGCAGGCCCAAAACAGAGGAGGACATGCAAGCTGCTGCCCCACCCCCACCAGCCCCAGCCACTCCTGTGCCTGAAAAGTCTGACCCACCTGCCCCTGCTGCCACAGCCAAAGGCATGGAGTATGACTGCGACCCATACTGGGATCCAGACTGCCTCATCGACCACCCTCCCCGCCCTGTCCAGGAATCATCGGCACCAGCAGAGCCTGCTGAAGAGAAGGCGGTGAAAGAGGAAGAAGCAAAAGCAGAGGAAGAGACAAAAGCAGAGGAAGAGACAAAAGCAAAACCCCCCACCACCTATTATGACCCTTATGATTTCAAACGTGACCTGTATGACCCCTTTCGTTACGCTGTACCCGATCCAGATCCAGAATGAAAAACTGGTGATTAAAATGTGACAACCATCTGTCCAATTTGAGACGGTTTATGACAAGACATAACCAAATGAAGACTGTGAGAATATAATTCCAATTTTATAAATAATCAAGTTTTACAGAATGGGCACTATAAACAACAGCTTTCATGCTCCTATTCTTCCCAGACGACAAGCCACACAATGTCTGTACTACTGTGGGTATGAATGAGCCACTGTGGAATTTTTTATGGTTAAAATAAACAATAAAAACACTAATCAACAGCTGACAAAAGTGTATAAAAGTGTTTTGATTGTTAAGTTTTCTTACTTTTTGAACCCTACAGTAATTACAACAGTGATTAACCACTTTTTTGTCCTTAATGAAGCAACCTATATGCAGTTAATGAACAGGAGATAAGACTGGCTTCAGCTAACAATGCTAAATATGAAACTGTTAAGATTTAGTAAGAAAAAAAGAAAGAAAGAAAAAAGAAAGAAGGAAAGAAGGAAAGAAAAAGAAAGAAAGAAAGAAAAAAGAAAAAGAAAGAAGGAAAGAAAGAAGGAAAGAAAGAAAAACAGGTTATACATTTTGTCCAGCAGGGGGCAGTAATTCTCCTCTAGAATGATTCTGCTGTAACGGGTGAAGAAGAACGTAGCGGGGCAAACCGTACTCTCTTCCAGCATCATCAGTCTCCTCCTCCATCATCTTGTCTTAAGAATTAACGTTCACAAAACTGGATTGTCTTGTCAACTCCCTGGCTATATCTAACTTCTGCCTTCAGGTATTTAATTATATCTTCATTACTGTGTTGTTTTTCTTTTTGGTAGGAGACACCAACCAGTAAAGCTGAGACACTGGTTTGTTACCGTTAGTCTTATTATTCTGACAGAAGGCCCGCCGGGTGCCACAGAGATTAGCATGCTAACACAGCTAACAGCCTGGGCTGACAGTGTAGCGATCTATTAGATTATAAACATGTTTGACCAATACTGGACTGTACAGAACAACCATAACATGCTAAAGCATAAACAAAGTAACCGATTAATGACCTAAACACAAGGTGGAAAGTGGCACAGCAGCACATTCTTAGTCTTTTCTGTTGTTACTGCAGTGGGCGCAGAGGTATTTAGCCTCCCGGTTACACACCAAAATACTCAGATATGACAGAATTATGACATGGGCATGAACAGATATAGCTTTTGTGTTTTAGTTATAAGTGGCTATATAAGTGGCTAATTACAATTTATTTCGAATGACACGTCTTTTAATTAATAATGATGATAAAGATAACAGCATTTAACATTATTTAAAAGTATTTATTGTTTTGATCATTTAAGTCAGTAAATCATAATGTATTACGTGTTTATACACCAAATCAGCCATTCAGGGTTTGACCGGATAATATGTGCGGAAAAAAAGAAGGGAAACAAAAAGATAGAGAGAACATTGTTGTCATCAGCTGGTTGTTTTTCACATGTTTCCAGTGTGACAGGCCCAGGGCTAAGGTTTACTTATGTAGCAGTACCAGCAGACCTTCTGCATTGCTTTGTAAGATTTACTTACCGTAAAAGCCACTTTATTTATTTATTTATTTTAGCAGAAGCACAAAAAAAGCAAATATTTTTAAATATTAAAGATCTACTTATAATGGAGCTGCATCTTTTTTTTTTGTTTGTTTGTTTTTTATACTACATTGCCTCAAAGCTCTAAGGTCCCCAGGGCCTTTCTGTGTTAGCATGTCTTTCCTCTGCCTGCATGGGCTCTCTCCAGGTACTTTAGCTCCTTCTCACAATCTAAAAACTTTCATGTTCAATTAGTTGGTGTTTCTAAATTCATGTAAGAAGTGAATGGGAGCATGGGTGGTTGCTCATCTTTTTGTGCTGCCCTTGTAAAGGACTGCTAACCTCTCCTGGGTGTATAAAAAATGCTGACAGCTGCAGTCTCAATCCATTTATTGTTTACCACTTGAGCTTCGTTTCAGCTTCAGAGTAGATCTGTCGCTTTAAATCATCATTAAATATTAAGAAAAAAAACAAGCAGTGCTGTTAAATTTAAGGTTTGAAGTGATCTTTCTTAACTTAATTAGGTACAACAATCTCTCTCTTTTAGTATGTCTGACAAGAGTGAGCTGAAGGCTGAACTGGAGAGGAAGAAGCAACGGATCGCCCAGATTCGAGAGGAAAAGAAAAGAAAAGAAGAAGAGAAAAAAAAGAAGGATGTGAGTAATAAAACTTCCAGGCTGCATCCCTGTTTATGTCAGCTCTGTGACGTGTAATCATGCTGAAGATTAATGTGCTTTGAACTCCTTAGGGAGACTTAAAACGTGGACCTGAGGCAGGGTCCTCAGTCGGCCATGAGGACTCTGATCTGGAGAGAAAGCGGAGGGAGGCAGAGGCCTTGCTGCAGAGTGTTGGCATCACCCCTGATATCCCCCATGGTAAATGTGCATGCAGCATCCCTTTCTTCTGACCTCCCTCCTTTAATCCTATAATGTTCTGGCCATTTCCTTTCTGAGTTTACTGTGCTTACGAAAGTCTGTCTTAACAGTCATTGCTCCCACTCACAAAGTATCTGCATATTTTACATGTTTTGTGTGCATGACACCTAAAACTTGCCTGCCATTTATTTTCATTCTCTCTTCTCTCTCCTTTTTCTGTCTTTTTTGTATTGTCTTCCCTCACTGCATGAAAACTCATTCACTCACTCATCCGGACATTTTCTTCTGTCCCTCACTTCCTCCCTCACACGTTCACTGTCTCATTCGCTGTGCTCCCTCCCTCACTCCTTCACTCACTCACTCACTCACCCATCGCTCACATACTGCCAAACATACACACTTGTTCACAGCTCAGCCCCTGAGGGTAGTAACAGAAGATACGTGTCTGTTTCACTACCTAGTCCCCGCCCCTATGTCTCCCTCCAACAAATCAGTGGGCAGCGATGCAGGAAGCCAAGACTCGGCGGATGGAAATGCGGGACCAAGGTCTGTGTGTGAATGTGAGAAACACAGGAGGACACAGAGACGACTTGTTTCTGCTCATTTTCCATGTGATTTTGTCGAGTACCTGCATGCCAAATGTGTGTCTCGTAAACTTTGATGAATTCTGACCTGTCTCTTTGCCTTTTCGCCAACATGCTGATGTTTCTCAATTAACACACAGTTCATTCTTCTCCCTGTCTTTCTTGCTCTTTTCCTCTTTTTTTTCTCTCCATCCTGAACATCTCGTAATGTGGCTCGCCCTTGTGCCCGTCCTCTCCGTTTTCTTTCATCTGCCTCTCGTTTTCCCGTTTATTTTTCTCTGGTTTGTCTTTCTCTCACTAACACCATCTGGTGGTTTGGCTGTTTAAGGACATTGCATTGGGATCCTGACCCCTCTACTCTGCAACTCCACTCCGACTCTGAGCTAATGGGGTACTGCTCCTCCTCTTTCCTTCAGCTTGTCTGCCAACGTTTTGTGGTGTCACCGTAGATTTGTCGAAATGTGTTAATACATCGAATATGTCTGTACATCATTATTTACGCCCTTACACATCAGATTTGCATTCAGATCAGTCTCATTCTGGGAATATGTTTTTCTGCGATGTTATGCATGTGCAGACGTGGAGCTGTGAGGCTCGGCATGTCCAAACTGACCCAGGTGGACTTTGTCCCCAAGGAAATGGTGTCCTACTCCAAAGAGACCCAAACTCCCACAGAGGCACTGTCACACACGGATCAAAAAGGTAAACAAACACTGACACACTTTTCCCGACTTTTATCCCTGATTTAGTCAAACTGATTCAAATCCATCTTCATGGATTTGTCTTTTAGAAGAAGAAGAGGATGAGGAGATAACTGCTCCTCCTCTAACAGAGGACAACCAGGAGGATAAAGATGAACAGGGGGAACAGCAGGAGGAAGGTAAAGACAGAAGTGCTATGCCAGAAATCTTTTTCTTATTTAACTAAATAACTATTTATCTAAAGCAGCACGCTGGTGTTAAACAAGATATTCTCCTGCCTTGGTCTCATTAACTGCCTGCAGACACTCCCAAGGAGCTGACAGAAGAAGAGAAGCTGCAGGTCCTGCACTCCGATGAGTTCCTGTCATTTTTCGAGCACAGCAGCCGGATCGTGGAAAGAGCTCTGTCTGAGCAGGTGGATGTCTGCTTCGACTACAGCGGGAGGGATCTAGAGGATAAGGAAGGGTAAGGCCCACAGCGAGAAAAACAAACCCAACAAAAACATTTTAGAGACTCTAGGAACATTTCAAAGACCTGAAAATGCAGAAATACTCATCTCTCTTCTTCTGTCCTCCCAGTGACCTTCAGGCTGGTGCGAAGTTGGTTCTGAACAGACAGTTTGGAGATGAGCGCTGGACTAAAAACAGAGTGGTCACCTGTCTCGACTGGTCTCCTCAGGTGGGCTGGGTTGTCTGGTGGTAAAATCAGCACCTATAGTAGTTTTTTAGTCTCTAACTTAGACCTGAGAAGTCCTCCTTCCTAAATCACAGTGGATCTAAGTTCCCTGTTATCCCTGAGAGATTCTGTACTATTACATGCGCATTATCAACAATCTTTGAATCTTCTACTTCTTTTCTTGACTTAACAATGACCTGTGTTCCTCTCAGTACCCGGAGCTGCTGGTGGCCTCATACAACAACAACGAGGACGCTCCACATGAGCCCGACGGTGTGGCTCTGGTCTGGAACATGAAGTACAAGAAGGCAACGCCTGAGTACATCTTCCATTGCCAGGTAATGAATCTCCTGCTTGGAGACACATTTGGTGCAAGCAATGAAGATTTATGTTCTTGTCTGCTTTGCAGTCTGAGGTGATGTCGGCTGGGTTTGCCAAGTTTCACCCCAACCTGGTGGTGGGGGGGACGTACTCCGGGCAGATCGTTTTGTGGGACAACAGAAGCAACAAGCGCACCCCTGTTCAGAGGACTCCCCTGTCTGCAGCTGCACACACAGTAATGCTTCGGAGGTCACGCTCCATAGTATCTACACACTTCCATTTGTTCATTAAACAGCCATAACTTGTTTTTCTTTGTTTTCCCGCTCTGCCCCGTAGCACCCGGTCTATTGTGTGAACGTGGTAGGAACCCAGAACGCCAACAACCTGATCAGTATTTCCACTGATGGCAAGATGTGTTCTTGGAGCCTCGACATGCTCTCCCAGCCGCAGGTACGGTGGACTTGCTTTGGATTACTGCACCAGATGTTGTGTCCCGGGGTCTGAGGCTGCTCGTGTTTCCCCTGCAGGACAGTCTGGAGCTGGTGTTCAAACAGAGCAAGGCAGTGGCTGTGACATCCATGGCATTTCCACTGGGAGACGTGAACAATTTTGTTGTGGGAAGCGAGGACGGTTCAATTTACACCGCCTGCCGCCACGGCAGGTCAGAGCTTTTTTAATTGCGTCCTTCAGAGCAACAAATGCTTTTGAAAGCACTAATTTGTGGAAATAGTTGTTAAAATCTGAGATTATCTGAGATATCAAGAGTGAATGTCTGAGTTAGTTCTTTATGGGTTTGCTTTGTGTGCGTGTTACAGTAAGGCAGGGATCACCGAGGTCTTCGAAGGCCACCATGGACCTGTGACTGGGCTGAGCTGTCACAGTGCTGGAGGACCTGTTGATTTCTCTCACCTCTTTATCTCCTCATCCTTTGACTGGACTGTCAAACTATGGAGCACAAAGGTGAAACACACAGGAGAGGACGGCATCACTGAGATACATGGCTTATATCAGGTCTGAGTATCATTTCATGCTTTTCTGCTTCAGAGCACCCGTCCGTTGTACTCGTTCGAGGACAGCTGTGACTACGTCTGCGACGCCATGTGGTCGCCCACACACCCTGCTCTGTTTGCTTGTGTGGACCTTTCTGGGCGCCTGGACCTATGGAACCTCAACAATGATACTGAGGTGTGTGAACACACGCTTATCTTTCCACCCTCAGTTACAGGATGAATTGTGGTAACATGAACCGAATTGACTGGTTGGGCTTTTATTGCCATCACAGTTTACACAGAAGTCCGTGGCTGTCGTATGGTAGGCTCACAGGAAACCTGAGGAGTGTAGTAAAGCTGATTTGTATGTTTTAGGTTCCCACTGCTAGTGTGTCTGTGGAAGGGTCTCCAGCACTGAACGGTGTGAGATGGTCTCACACTGGAAAGGAGATCGCCACTGGAGACTCAGAGGGACATGTCCAGGTCTACGATGTTGGAGAGGTGAGATGTTAGACCTTTCATTTCATCACTCTTCAGGTTATTTTCATTCAGTTCTTAGCCTGACACACTCTTTGAATATGTTACTCCTTGTCGTCCTGCAGCAAATCTGCGTGCCCAAGGCGGACGAGTGGACACGGTTCGTCAGGACTCTGGCTGAGATCAACGAGAACCGAGACGAGGCTGAAGAACTGGCCAATGTCTGATACCACAACCTCCTACTTACTCCTCCTAAACTCCTCTCCTGTACACTACCTACCTATAGCACATCACATGACACGACCACAGGAGCTGCAGTCTCCTGTCTGGCTTCCAGCTTTTTTTCCTCTCCTCCTACAACTTGGCCTGAGGAGATGTGCAGAGCTAGAATGTACAGAAACGGCAGCTGTAGTTATTAGATGTGCATCAAAATGTGTCTGAGCTTTAGAGTACAATTGTAGTAATCGTGAATGTAGCGCGTACCAGTTGTAGTACAGAAATCAGAGGGAGGTCATTGAAAGATGACTTGAGAAGGATACAGGAAAGTGACTCCCAGCTTAGATGGAGCTGTCCAGTCTGAACTTCTAGCTTTGATAACATCCTCAGGGCTCCACAAACTGCTCTTCTCCTGAGGCCTCAACCAACTCAGCCCTTTTTAAATATGCAAACCTTTGTACTGGCACCTTTTTATTACCATTTGAGTGTTTTTACGTTGTAATGTTTTCTAGACACACTTGTGCTCAGCTCGCAAACTCATGTAACAGAACGGAAAGGCTGACCATCATCTCCTTAGCAGGACTTGATGACCACAGCTTGTGTGTGTTCACATGCACTCGGGCCTGTTCAGAAGTGTCATTCCTACATTTTAACCACTACAATATTTAATATTTATTACAGTGGTTGCACTTATTTAAATACTTTATGTATCATTTTAAAAATGCTTCTTTGTACTACAAACAAAAATAGTACAATCTTGAAGTCAGCACTACAAGCTTTGAAGGGTGCATTCATTGGTGTACTTGGCTTGAATATGACACTAAATGTACGGTTAGAAGTGTTTTTTTTTTCTGTACCAAAAGTTAATGTTTCATACTCTGTACGTTTATAACAAGGAGCAGAACGTGTTCTCCCTTAAGAGGATTTTACTAAATCAATCTTTAAATGAAGGAACATCGCTAAGAATGTCATCACAGAAATGAAACCGATTTTTCTTCTCATTTGTCCAATTTTACCCATCCCATGATGCTGTATCCAATCTAACCAAGCTTGTATAATTTCCATGTAAAGTAAAAACCAATATAGAACAAATGATAACCATATTTGATGTACCATCAACAGTATCAGCTTTCTGCAATATTGTACTGTGTATGTTACTAATGTAGGGAATGGTTGCACCTTTCTGCTGGAATAAAAACTCAAACCATATCAGTAAAATTAAAACCATATGGATGATTTATTTCATTAAAATACAATGACTAAATTGAGATACATTTAATTTATTAATATCTAACCCTTTGCTCACGATTCTTGTTTTATCAAGAAAACACTTATTTGAAAAGTTCTGTACATCAGTAAGAGTGATTCTCAGAGACCGGGACCAAAGGCCCCACAATGCCGTAACATTACAGTTACTGTGTAACGTTGCAGGCCGAATGCTACAGAGCTTCATCTTGTAACACTTCCTCAGTAGTTATACAATATGTACAGTATGTAGCCTCCTGTGGCAGGAGTTGCAGAGTGAAGCCCCACACACTGTGCAGATCAACCGATTATTTCCTATGCCCGCTGTCCCATAAGAGAAGTCCTACTCATACTGAATATCAGACAGAAAACAGATGAATCATTTACTCATGAGAAACAGAGGAGTGCCCAAGGTTCAGTTTTACACAAATGCTCAAGAGAAGAACACAAAGGATGGAGTTCCCAGGAGCACACAGCCACTGAAGATACACCGCAGTCAGCACGCCTTTCCTGCCGCTGTCTGCTCGGTGGTGAAACAGCTGCAGCCAACAATCCACCTCTACGGCTGGCAAGTGATGAGTGGGTTCACCTTCACCCTGCAGAGCACGTCCGGCCCCTGCTGTTTGTTCCTAAATTATTGGCCCCTAATGTGAGGTGTCAACCGTGTGCTTTTGCTTTTTTTTTTCTTTTCAAAGTGTCAATCTAAGTGTCTGGCCCCTGGTGTAGGAGGAGAGGGATGGTGCGGTGATATGGAGATGCAGACTTCTATGGCGCCTTAACGGGCGTGGCGGCGCCTGCCTCGGGGGGATGTATGGAAACCACACCAGAGGACTTGAATTTGGGAAGGTGAAGGCCGAATTTGTTCTCCACTCCAGCGAAAGTAGCTGCAGCCAGGCGGTAGCCTCCGACATGGTCTGCGTTGATAGGAGGAAGTTCTGAGATGCGAGACTTGGGCGTTGGTTCGGATCCTGCTGGGCGACTGCGGAGAGCGGACGACAGGATTTAACTCCAATAACATACAATCTGAGAAAATACACGTTTTCTACTCTACGTTATGCAGGGCTCAAAATGATAGAAAATCCTGCCAGAGCATCTCACGGGTGCTTCCCAAAACTTTCTCAAAAGTATATTTTCACTCCTTGTTGGTTTCAGTAGATGGAAAAAATGAACTTACTGTCCTCCAAAGTCCATGTAGAACCATCGCTGCAAGAGCTCATAAGTCACCAGAGTCACACCGAACTGAGGGGAGGATCGGCACATACGAGCTGGAATGAAAGAGAAACAGGTCATTGTGGTTTAAATGGGCCAACAACTGGACACAAACCATGTGTAATGTGTATTTGACACATAAATACCTCCAGCTCCCTTCCACAGAGCCCTGAAGCCTTCCTCTCTCATGATCTTCCTGAAGCAGTCGATGACTCCTGAATAAGTAGTCTGTCCGGCCCTCGCTGCAACTTGCAAACGTGTCTTGATGACATCAGCCGGAGTTACAAGGGAGGCCGCAGGGATACCTGGATAGAGTTAAAAAAGACTTTTTCCCCCTCTTACAAAATGCAAATGGAGTCATTGCACATACTGACTGAGTGCTGAGCGCATCGGATGCTATCAGTCATCATTTCAGGTTACCTGCAATGGCTCCGGCAGTGAGAAGCTGCAGAGGTCCCAGTCTGCCTTCGTCATCAGCTAGTTGGGACTTAATATGGGCATACACTGGGAAATAGATTGCTGAGAAGGGAATGTCCCTTAGGAAACAAGCTTTGGCGCCCTAAACAGACACATTCAAACAGATGTGAACAAGACTGACAGATGTGCGAAGGGAAAGTGTGTATCAGTGCCAAAGTGAGAGGAGGACAAATCATTTTTCACTGTGAGAAAATGTTTGCTCTCCTGCTTTACAACATCAAGCTTCTCCTGCAGCCTCAATCACAGGTTGGTGGCGTATTTCATGGATTATTACCTTGTAAAGACCGAAGAAGCCCAGGTCACGAACCACACTGAGTGCACTGACTCGAGGCCCTGTGGTGATCTCACCCGCTACCTGCAAGCGAATTTTCACAATCTCCAGAGGGTTGGTGAAGATGACCTGAGAGCCTCCAGCCTGAATAAAGGAGGAAAGATTAATGGTAAGTGATTTTAAATAGATAAATAAAAATCAACCTGCTCCTGCATGTTGGTAACCGAAAAGTGCAAACTCTGAGTGATCTATAGTCAATAAAGAGTACCAAAAAATAAAAAAATATGTATATGTGTGTATGTATGAGCGTATGTATATATGTATATATGTATGTATATATGTGTTTATGTATGTGTGTGTG
>JAVQJG010280064.1:0-16883 GCA_036024015.1 Craterocephalus amniculus
CTTCACTGATCCTGCAGCTGCGTTGGTGGTTTGTGGCACAAAATCAACGGAGACGCCAATAATGACTCACGTGTAAAATAATCGGACTGTGCAGCTCATCTAACAGCTGCTCTTAAAAATTGATCATTGCATGTAATCAATAGATTGTAAATTTGTATGTTGAAGCACTGAAAAAACTCTGCGTGGCGGAGTTTACTGACCGGTACCAGCCTACCGCTGCATGTAGAGCCGGAAAAAACACGAGTATAAACCAGCCTTTAGAGTGTAAATGTTTGCATGTTATTTGATAAAGTCTCACCGGAACAGGTAAGATGACCTCTGGGTTTCCTGCCAGGTCGGCAATGTGCCGATACAAAGGGACTCCTTTCTCTGCTGCGCCAGCTTTGCATACAGCCAAAGACACCCCCAGAATGGCATTTGCTCCAAATTGGGCTATTTGGAGGAAAGAAAGTTGATCAAATTTCTGGTATCCGCAGACAACTTATTAATAATGAGCAGGAAGTAACAGCAACATGCACAAGCAGCAACTGATGAAGATGCTTCTTACTAAGACAAAGTAGATCTAAACTGTAAAAATGGACGACCTGATCACTCAGACTCTCTGAGAAGCAACTTAATCTGTTTAAAATCGTATTGAAGTAATCAAAAGTCTGTTATAATGACTGTACTTAATATATGCAATGCACTTAATAAATCAATTGACATTTGATACATACATTTGTTTTCTGTGCCATCCATGTCAATCATCATCTGGTCAATTTTCTCCTGCTCAACAACAGAAACATCCTGACGAAAGACAAATTCATGTTTGCTATTACACAAGTGTAGAAAACCCTTCCAGCTCACGGTTAATATGTACACCTCCAAGCAGAAACAGGATCATTATCTTACCTGGCCAACAAGTGCAGGCGCAATAGTTGAATTAATGTGCTCTACAGCCTGCGAGACTCCTATAATGGAAAGGTGAGTGCTTATTCTTTCACAACATTAAAGAGAAATCTAAAAGAAACCAACAAAGATTGAGCAACACTTGCTACCCTTTAATCATAAATTTATATGCAAAAACAATAGATATAATTAAATGTGGGCACTGTTTGCCAGTTTCATTCTCACAAGTTAATTCCTTGAAATGATAAAAATGAAGTTAAACTGTTAAAATATCACACTGGATTGACAGCATGCTTTATAGTGAATCCACCATGCACAGACTGGCAAGAGCATGCAATAATCACTCGTCCTGAGGCCGGCATGTACTATGAAGCTGGATTTTCTCTTATTGCGGTAACTTTGTGGTATTCCATACTACAATGTTGGTGTAGCCTACTCCTAACCAGAATAAATCACCATAACAACTTACTAATCTGCTCTTGAGCAGGTTATGTTCTTGATAAGAGATCAATGAGTCTAAAAGCGCCACCTTTTGGCAATATAATCAGATGGATTTATGCATTAACAAAGTCCTGCAATCCTTTCTGGTTGTTGTTGCAGCAACAGTGTTGTTTCTGGTGTGAAAGATATGTTTACATTTTAATAAATTTTTGAACAACACTCATCAACTCCTCCATGGTGAAGGACGCTGCTCTGGAGGGTTTGTCCATGTTTGCTATTGGTCAGGGTTAGACACTGCAAACAGCACCTCTTTTATGTTGTTGAAAGCTGATCGGGTTGAATTACTGAGTGGATAACCAACTTCGTAGTGACGCTTATCAAGATTGCAAATGTCTGGGTAAGCCATCCCAGGTAAAACGGAGAGATATCCCGGGTTTGTCAATCCTGGTTCGTAGTACAGACCTCCGACTATGTAATTCTTATACTGTCAAACAGGCAAATGTTCATTTTTAGATTAAGCAGGACAAGCAAAGGAAACTCACTAATCCTTTCACATCTACCAAAGAGGAAAAGAGAACAGGGAATATGGACACACAAAATTTAAGATATGCATCTATAAAAACACAGCAAGATTTCTTTCCTGGAAAAAAGAACAATTCCAAACTTCAAAAATTCCAAACCTTTCCCAAGGTAGCGGGACTTATCATTGTCCCTGAGCTCCAAGGCTTCATAGATTCCAGTGGATGCCCCGCTCGGTACAGCAGCCCTAAACAAGCCTAGAAAATATGTAAAAGAGCATTATATGACACAAGAATTGACAATTTTACAGAAACCATGAAAAGAAACAAAAAACAAACAAGATCTATTAATAAAACAAGCACAGTGCTGCTTGGAGAGAGAGAATAGACATGTCTACAGCTGCTAAGTGATACTCAAGAAAAAATAACCTGTCTGCACTTATTAACCTGTTAAAACACAAACGTGAAGCAAAACATACGTGTCCTGTTATAAAAGCTAAAACAAAGATGAGTTGAGGCACTCTGGATTTGCAAGTCATTTATCATCATCTTTGTTTTCCCTTTTATAACATTTCGGCCACAAGTTTGAAGAGCACCTGTTACTTTGCTGAGTAACAGAGCCATCGGCATTTTTGGCACAACGGTTTCCAGTCGCTGCAAAGTCGAGCTAAAAGCCGGAGGGAAGGCTTTATACTGTAAACTAGCTTTTACCGGGACAAAAAGCCGATGCTGCACAGAAGCCAGTTTCTCCACCAAGATCCGCTGGTCATTAAGAGTTTTCCTGTTTTACAGCAACAGCAAACCGTGTGTGGTGTGTTTTATCTCTGCATTGCCAAGTTATTCTGCATTGGTGCTATTTGTCCCTTACCAGCGGCTGTAGTTACAAGATGGCAGACTGTCATGACGCTTCCCAACTTACCCATCATATGTGCGAACAAATCTAAAAATCTCTGCTTACGAGAATGTGTGAGATCATTAGTGGAAGTCATAATGCTCCAATGATAACACATGCAGATATCAAAACAACAAAAATTGTTACACAATGGCCCTTTAAGATTTATAGTATACAACCACCAAAACAGTTAGACATTTGCTACCAAACACAGGTAAAACAGAGATATTAGCTGACAATAGGTTCATGAAATAGAAACGTAAACATGCTGTGGATTGAACCACCACCAACTTCTCCTGAGCTATAGCTGGTCATTGTTCTTAGTTCTTCATCCGCTTTGTGATGAAATTGGCCAACTTTAAACATCTGGCATTCAACTAACAAATAAGTCTGCTTGGACTGCTTAGTGCTCACCAAAACCTTCTGCATTAATACCTAAACACCCCCTCTGCTTGGTGTGTGACTCAGTGTTACAGTTACCCTAAAGCCAAAAGCAGTTTTGCCAAAATAAAACAAACACTCAATCTGACTAATTTAGCACTACATCCATCAGGGACAAACAAACAGAACAAAAACACTCCCTACACACTTTGATGAGATGACTATACCTTTTGGGTAATTGTTGTGAGCTACATGGGTAATAAGTTCATACATTATTATTATCAAAATGCACCATTTTGACTATTCTAAATAGTCCCTAATCTTAAATGTGTGTAATCAGGCCTACCTTTGTCCGTGTAAAGGTCAACCTCCACTGTGGGGTTTCCACGAGAATCAAAGATCTCTCTTGCGTGGATCTTGACAATAGACATGTTGTAAGACCTGTTGATTTTAAACAGTTTAATATAATACCATCTGGTGACTTTTTCTTATGAAGCAAAATACTTTCAGGAAAACACAAAAATAATACCACAAAGAGATAAACTGAAGCAATATAAATGTCTACATCTCCATTACCGAAAAAAGTCTGCTGTGCACCTTTTACTCTCGTCTTGGTGAAGCTTGCTCAAAAATATCCTGACCTATCTGCAAGCTTAGGAGTGCTAACAGACGAGCTACTCTCCTAATTGGATTATGGCTCCTCAGCTGATTATTTATATGGCAGTTGGGAAGCTGAAGTTGCTGCGTCTGCCTGAGCATTGTTAAGCTTACAGTCACATCTAACTAGAGGTTATGAATTTAAGTTTTAGAACACACATGATAATAATGATTATGATAGAAATTCTTCAGCCACATGACATGATATCCACTTAACACTCCCCTTTATTTATCAAACAGCAAAGAAAAACATTACTCCTCTTGAAGAGCAACATTACAACTCCCAAAACAAATTAATACTGTATCAAAATCAAGGCTGCTGAAAATGTCTTCAATCTAAGTTGGAGATATTCTTAATCCAGCTCAGCTCCATACACTTATCTATACTATTACCCTTAGTAATAAACTTAATTCTAATTAAACTCCATCCGTGAGTTGTATGCATTTGCATGATGATCTTAATTATAAATTTACCTTCAGACTGTTGAAACCATGCTAATTGCTCAAGTTGTTTTTTATTTGTTTGTTAGTTTTTCATCAAAGAAAGTGTTTCATCATTAGTGCATGGTTAATTTTCCCCCCTTTCAGGCAGTCGTGATCCACGTTGAGAATTTGTAGGGTTGAATTCCATTAAAAGTTTTCTTATTAAGTTTAAAGCCATCAAAATATAAGGGCCAAGGACCTGACGCCCACGTTTTCTGTCCGTCTTACTTATTTCCATTAACAAAAACCTCAAAATACATAAAAAAAGGAACATGTTTATCTCCTGCTTCCCCCATATACTGGCCCACTTCAGTTTGTCCAAATAATTTAGTTATTGGTTATTTCTCTGCTTTCTGAAGTGTCAAAATATCATGCGGGGCGACCGTCCGGCCGTTAACATCTTTAAAGGTGGGGTGGGGGTGGGGGTCATATCATTATCAGGTACAATGGACACTTTTTAATAGTACAATCAAATATCTGTTAGCTTTGTATATAGCATACAACCTATATATATATGGAACCTGTACAGTGTCTGGATATGACAGCTTGAAAATTTGCCTCTGTGTTAAGAGTTACCAAACCTTTCTGACACGCCCCCATCAGGATGTTGCTGCAGCTGAGCTCTGCAAGGGGGGAGGCGGAGCTTTGCATAATGGTAATGCAGTAGCAGCTATTTTGGCCTTACATAGGGAATTCAGGGATTCTCAAATGTGTGTGTGTATAAACAACTGAAAGCAACCTAGAAAAGCCAGTTATCTCCCTTAAGATATTTTTTCTATTATTTGTAATATTTGGATGATGAAATGTTATTTGAATAAAAAAAATTGTCCAGTTTTCTTTTGTGTCAAGTGTATTTTGTACATTTTAAATAGACTACTTGCAGTGTTTTCATCATTTGGGGTGACCATTTGTCATGTGGGGTAACCAACAACTGGTAATAATTGTAGTAAATTGAAAAATGAAAATAAATCCATTTTGGTTCAAATACCAATCAATAGTACATTGTGGTTGACTGAAGACTACTTTCGCACATTTTATTTCAGTTTGATTGATTTTAAAGAAAAAAATTTGCTACTGTAACTGCATGATGAGGGAACACTGCCCATTTCGAATAAATTTATAAAATCATTGTTTAAAAAGAAATTAAGGACTCACAAACCTTTACTCCTTACATGTCAATTTAATTAATGATAATTCTTAAACTTGTAATAATGTTAAAGAAAAGGTTAAATTTAATGACTTTTTTAAGGCTTTGTCCTATCAATTCAACTATAAAACCACTAAAATCTCTTAATTTGGGGTTTTAACATTAATGCATGTGTACACTACATTCAGCAATGGTCAAACATATCCTTATTAATGGCATTTTAAATTTGACCTTTTCAAAAGAAACCTTAATGACCCTAGTACAGTTGTTAATTGCTTAGTTAATGTGTTATTTAACCATTAATTGATGCTTTACTACTTACTTAATGCTTAATTAAGCATTAATAAATGTATAGTCATGTGATAAGTCATGATGTAAGCATTATTCAGCCTTTGTTATTACAGTTTTTAACAGTTTACTTTGTAGTGGACAATATGGAGAAACTTAATTCACCAAGGACTGTTCTGATTCTTGTTAGACCGAGGTCCCATTGGATGGCACAGAAAACTCCCTTTAATGGAACCTATGGTTGTTGTAAGGTTGGGAGAAGAAGCAACAGTTTTTTTTAGTGTTTTTAACGTTTGATAACGGTTTTAGAAAAAAACTGTTAGTTTTAATAAAAAAGACACGCAGTTGTGTTGTCGCAAGGAAATTGTCGCCTTACAGTTTCTTTACAATTTCCTCACTGGTGACCCCAAAGTTGATGTTTTCCACAGCTTTTACGCACAAGAATGACTACGAACGCCGTGACTCTTAAACTTCCCGAGTTTTGGGAATTTTCTGCCTTTGCGTTGTTCGCCCAGACGGAGGCACAGTTCGCTTTGCGGGACATCACGACCGACACCAAGTACTACTACGTGGTGTCAGCGCTCAGCAGCTCCACGGCCTCACGGGTGGTCAGCCTTCTGAAAAACCCCAGGCAGCTGATAAATACACGGCGCTTAAGGCTCACCTTCTAAAGACTTTTGAGCTCACCGACGCCGAGCTGGCCTCTCGCCTTCTCTCCCTGCGGGGCTTGGGTGATTCCAAGCCCTCCGAACTGATGGATCGGATGCTGGACCTCCTGGGCGACCACCAACCGGATTTCCTCTTCAAACAGCTTTTACTGCGGCAGCTGCCCCCGCCTGTCCACGCCGCTTTGGCCAACACAGTCATCACGGACTGCCGGGCCCTGGCTGAAGAAGCTGATCGTTTCTTTTTGGCAGGCCAGCAATACGGCGCAGCACCACCCGCTCTCCCTGCACATGCGGCCAGCGGTCACGTGTCCCAGTTTTACGCAGCCGCATCGGTCCAAGACGACAGATTTGTGACAGCAGCAGCAGCTGCACCCCACCTGCGTCTTGAATGCGGTTTGTGTTTCTACCATGCTCGTCGATGTAAGCATCATTCAGCCTTTTTTACAGTTGTTAATAGCTTAGTTAATTTGTTACTTAACTGTTAATTAATGCTTAACTAAGCCTTACTTAATGCTTTATTGTGCATTAATAAATGTAAATTCATGTGATAAGTCATGATGTAAGCATTTTTCAGCCTTTGTTATTATAGTTGTTAATAGCTTAGTTGATGCATTATGTATCCGTTAATTATTGCGTTACCAAGCCTTACTTAATGCTTTATTAAGCCTTACTTAATGCTTTATTAAGCAATAAATGTAGTCATTATCCATTACCCATTATAATGTAAGCATTATTCAGCCTTTATTATTACAGTTGGTAGTAGATTTGTTAATGTATATTTTAACCGTTAACTAATGCTTTAGTAAGCCCTACTTAGGGCGATTTTAAGCATTTATAAATATACAGCCATGTGATTAGTCTTGGTGTTGGCACTGCTCAAGTTGAAGCAGGTTGTCAACTCTTCTGCTAATAAGATACACCAGCACGCTACATGCCGCATGTGAGTATTGCTGCCCCTACTGGTCTTGAAAGGAACTACACCATAAAAACTTCTACCAGTTCAACCAGCTCTTATTGCAAGACAAACACAAATTGATTTTCTTTTGTCTCTTTTGATTAATTCTGTATTCAATGTTAAGATTTAATGATGAATAAAAGCTAAAATTAGCATGAATTTTAAACCCCGTAACTTTAAGAAGGTAGCAGGGCGGTTGAACAGTGAATATTGCATCTTTTTCAGTTTACGCAAAGTGCTTTACATACAACAACAAAACACTATCAACAGTCATTAAGCTCTTTGTCACAAACAAAGAAGTAAGAAAGTAAGAAAGTAAACTAAACTCAGACAAGATGAGTCTGATGGAACAAACCAAAGGCTGGTGGTTGTGCTTTAGTTGGTTTCTATTAACCTCATGATTGTTGAGTAGATCCAGCGTTGGGCAAGGTGGTCATATGACCCGATGAAGGAAGATATGTTTTAAAATTGACCTTTATGTTGAGTTTGGGAAAGAAAATTCCCCAAAGCATCTAATTTGCGCCCTAAATTCCAGTTCTTTTTATTCAATTGTTTTCGTAATTTCCGTGCATAGTGCATAGTGTGACACTATGGACAGAAATTCCAATGTTAAGATTCACATTATCAAAGGTAGCAGTGTTTTCACTGGTATCCCTGAGGTGGGCAAAGCCTAAGACAAACCAGTACTTGTGGTTTTGATTTTAAAATACTCAAAAACATTCCCTGATATTTGTAATTTCAACACAATTACCTACATTTAGACACCAGTATTGAAACTTAATTTGTTAATTTATTGCAATGTTCCAAACTGAACTTATACACTTGAAAGTATGGTAAAGTCCCAATTTTGACTATGAACTTGAGCTGGAATGCAGCTTAGCTGCCAGTTGTTGGCATTCATCCTCGTAACTGCTTGTTAGGCTGCAAGTCAATGAAACCGATAAGTTCTACAAGTTCTTGTAGAAAGCAGTCTCAGAAAAGCAACACAGCATATTAATGATACATTCATTGATATGCTATGTGGTGTGGGGATGTGGCTCGAGTCCACTTCACTTTCTTTAAAAATAGGAAATAGGTCAGTGGTGGATGTGCTCTCAATGTGTCCCATAAAACCTGAGGAATGAAATGCACAATTAGGTATGTTGAAGTGACTAAAAGGTGACCATGCTCTTATTGATTCTTTTTCAATTACTGAATATCCTCATTTCAAGCAAAAATAACCCCAATAATATAAGTTTAATAACCAACAAAGTGTTTATTATCCCAGAAATCTTTAACAATGCAGTAATACAATAAAAATGCACTAGGAAAAAACTATACAGTAATTTCTTAAAGCACATTGTTCATTAAAAGTATGAGGCATTATAGCTTAACTTTTTTCAGGATCATTAAAAGGTATGGTTTATAAAAATGCAAATGAGATAAAATATACTCTGTGTAAAACATAATCATTCTGAAATTTATTATAAAACAAGTTTTATTCCCTGTTCAATAAAAGCTTTAATTAAAAAAATAAAAGTAATGTAAACTGACATAAAAGGTGCCATTTCCAACTAAATTCTCTAAAAAGTTAATGCATACTTGAAAATATTTGTTTTTTTCTCTTTTTTTACTCTTTGTGTGCGCCATTATAAAGCACACTAATGCTGGTCTAAGCAGGAGGAAATTGAAAAAAAATCATCATATCATGAGTTAAAAAAGGCTCTACATGCAATGTGCCCTTTAATTATTTCAAACCTTGCAAAATCCACTCTCTCTTGAGTAATAGATAGTGTGGCCTGTCTATCGAGTAATCTTTTTCTGTCAGAATGTGTGGTCAATTTGATCTGGGGAAAAGCTGCCATAATGTAAAAAACAAATTGACAATCTGAAGATAATTATGTCTGATTATTTTCCCAAACACTGTCAGTCAAAACTGACATACGCAAGTCTGCAAATTGCAAACCAGTCTGTTCAAATTGCAGACTGGTTTGCAATCTGAACTTCAGGATTTGATATGTAACAGACTATATGTATATAACTAAAAGAATACAGTTTCAGGTGATTAGTGCCAGCATTACAACAGCCCTTGTGGTCTCATTGAGTTAATCTTTGCAGTTAAATGGTAAACTGTCTAAAAAATAAACCACAGAAAAGAGGTTGCAATATAATCTTTGCTCTGTTTCTGTAACAATTTAAAATACTATTTCATGAGCAAAGATCTACTTTAGAAATGTGTTACAATAATTAAGCAGGTTACCTCACCATAAATGAAAAACCCAGCAGTATACATATTTGCATATAAACTCCCTTACATACCTTTGAAATGGAAAATCTAACACTATGTTTAAAAGATGCCCCCCCCTTTTCATCATTATGGATTTGCTGTGAGTGAAGTGTTGATGCTTCTCATTTCCTTCGCCATCACTGGAAGGTCATCTGCAGCCTGGGTGCTTGCCTTGATACGCTGAGGAAAGCATTTAAATAGTCACAGAATACTTCCCCCGGCAGCAAACAAGCCACATCAACTAATGTGCTTCCAATGAAATTCAACTAAATGTGTTATGAAACTGAAATATCAAAAATCAGCCACTCACCTGCCAAAGAGTCCCTTTTCCTTCGGCCAGTTTCCAGATCATGTTGAGTGGGATCATGGACAATGGCGATATGGTCAGAAACCAGCCAATACAGTACGCCCACCATGGGTACACATAAGTGTTGTTGAACTTCATTGGTGAGTATCTCGAGAGCAAAAAGACAAAGGTTCCCTTTAAAGAGAAACAGTGATAAACTGAGTGATCAGAATAAATATTATATTGATTAATACTTCAAACAGTTGACCTTGACACTTACAGTGCAAAGCAGCGGTATGATATAAAGCCAACAGTATTTGATCAGTGACAGAGGTTTGTACCCAATCATGTCCTCAATGTTGTCAGAAAAACGTTCGGCTCCTAGGACAGAGAAACTGTGTTATATTATAATAAGAATACTGTTTGTGAAATCTCAGGAGGTTTGTGTAATTAGGGTGATATGGGTAATGGTAAGACATTTAAAGTCACATTATCCACTGATAGCTGTGTCTCACCATAAATCCATCCAATAATCACTGACTGAAGGATTGCAAGCAGAAGGAGAGACAGTCCACTGCCTACAAAGTGGTCAAAGATCTGCAGAATGTATATACCAGCCTAAGAGAAAAACAGACAATCATTTCTTATCCATAGTGTTCTCACTTTCAACATTTTGTAGTCATTAAACTAGATTTTTCTGTGTGGCACCATCATCGGTAGCTGTGGAAGTCTTATTATTTAGTGTTTTAAAGCTATGATCTATTGCAAATCTAATAATAGTTTATCACATTTGCAAATTTTTGTTATTTGTTTGTATTTAGATTTTAAAAAAAATTTGTGATGGAAATTTACTAATAAAATAATGTCAAACAAACAAACACCTTTTTAAAAAAAAAAAAAAAGTAAAATGTTGATTGTTGTATTCTGCTGTGGGTATTATTAAATCCCTTTGCAAGCACATATTTGTAGCACATTGTAATAAATGCATATCTTATATCTCACCTCTGATACTAAAAACAGCCCAAATGAACAGCTGACGGCACAGATCAGCATCAGAAAAATCTCCCTGTGGTACCCTTTTCGGATGTGGGAAGGGTAGACATCGGTTAAAGATGTCATGAGACTTTCAAGTCCAACAAACTAGAGAAGGACACAATAACAGGGATATTGTATAGAGATGAGCAGACTACAAAAATATTGTTTCCAATCAAATTTTCAGGAAAAATGAGATTAAAACTGACCTGACTGTCAATTCCTAACAAGATGATCATGGCAAAGAAGCATGCGGACCATACTTGAGGCCAGGGCAGCAGTGTCACAGCTTGTGGGTAGACTATGAAAGCAAGGCCAGGTCCTGCAGAGTGTAACATATTACCTAAGCAAAAACCTTAGCAAACCGGTACAAAGCTGCAGTATTGACATACCTGACTCGGCAACAGTGGAAATATCAACATTCATCTTCTGTGACATGTAACCCAGAATTGAGAAAACGGCAAATCCAAACATGAAGCTGGTCCCACTGTTCAGCAAGCAAAGAAAGAAAGAGTCTCTGCAAATCAGAAGTAGTGTGTCAACATTTCTGCCTTGATAACACATACTCACAACGGAGATGATCACACAAGGAAATAGAAAGATTCATAAATAAGCATTTCTGTGAAGTTTTAACAATGTATTTCAAGATGTAATTTGCACCCATGTCTGTCAATACCTTTATTTTACAGTCATTTGTCAATTCTCAGACAGTCCATGAAAATGTGCTTGATGTTGATCTTGGAGTTAAACATGAACTTCAGTAGTCACATTACCGTAATATAGCTCTGAAGTCAGCTTATTAACCCCAAAAGAGCATATTGAGGATTATAGGACTGATGGCTCCGAAGGATTAAGAAAAACTTTTCCATGCATTTATTTTTAGTAGATTAGACTACCGTAACGATGTTCTCACAGGTCTCCCTAAGAAGTCCATCAGGCAGTCCTAAATGCTGCTGCTTGACTCCTCACTAAGACAAGGAAAGTGGATCATACAACACCAGTCCTCATATCATATCATATCATATACTGGCTTCATGTTTGTCACAGAACCATCTCTAAAATCCTGCTGTTAGTGTACAAAGCACCGAATGGTTTAGGACCAAAATACATTCTGTATCTTCTGGTTTGTTGTGAACTAATCAGATCCTTCAGGTCATTAGGGTAAGGTCTACTTTCAGTTCCCAGAGTCAGAACAGAGAGGCAGGATTCGGTTTTTAAGCACCTCACATGTGGAACAAACTCCCAGAAGGCTACAGATCTGTTGCAACTATCAGCAGGTCTAATTCGGGTTAAAAACTTTTCTATTTGGACCCTTTCATGATAAGTGATTTTTTTCTCTCTGAGGGTTTCTTTCATTGTTTATATTTCTTATTGTGTGATTTTAACTTTGTTTTTAATTAATTTAATGCTTTTTGCACCCTGCTGTCATGTTTCTAATGTTTGTACGTACAGCACCTTGAAATGCCATGTTTTTACATACATTCTATTTAGAAATGTCTAACATGACTGAGAATTAACTAACTAACTATGGGCAAAAATCTTTTCATTGGGACACAATTTGAACAGCTCGCATTGGATGCGTTATCTATTATGGTTCATATCTTCATACTCACCTGTAACAGTTATTGTGGTACTTGTTGTAGCTCCCAAGAGAAGTCAGGAATCCCAAGCATAAAGCATAGGAATAAAAAATTTGTGTTCCAGCATCCACCCACACCTACAAACCATTCAAAGCTTTAATTCAGAAAATATTTCAATTAAATCCAATGCAAGTGGAATATAAAAAGCAGAATGATACCTGTGGGTCAACAAGGCGGGAAGGATTGGGGTACAGGTAGTACTTTATTCCATGCAAGGCTCCAGGTAGGGTCATTCCTCTGAAAAGCAGCACTATCAGCAAAACTAAGGGCAATGTGACTGTGAAGTAGGTTGCCTGTATCAAAAGATAAATATCATTCAGTAACTGAAAGAATATTTCACAATAACAACTATCATTGTCCCTGTGTTTAAAACTGGGCTGATACTTTTTAGGCAGATTCTTTGACAACTGAACAGACATTATCTTACAACTGTTAAGCAAGTGAGGGATTTAGAATCTAACGTATTTGTCTCTTTTACTACAAGAGTTTTTAATGATGCAGCCACAGTGTAATGTACTTTGATCTTCAGTCGTGGAGGAAAAATGCATGTTGTTACGAATTAAGTCGCAAATTCAAGTAGCCTAAGTAAATAGATGTTTATTTTCATAGCACCTTTCAATACATAAATCACAAAATAAATGAAAACATAAAACTAAGCAAAGGCCAGTTTAAAAAGATGCATTTTTAGCTGCTTTTAAAGAGATCATTGAGTCTGCAGATCTTTGGCAGAGGAAGACAGCTATGTGGTCCAAACAGAATCCATTGTGCACATTGGTCTTACAGGGCAGCTTTCCAGTCACAGCTTTCATTTTCATGTTCTCACTATAATGATTTACATTTTTCCCATTGACCGAACAGACTCATAAGTGAAATGACTTGAAGCCATCAGTGAAAATCATCCTCTACACTACAGCATTGTTTTCTGTAACGTTACCTGCTTGAACAGTATCTGGCAGTCTTAAGTTACCCAAAGTGCATGTAGTTAAAGACAGTTTCCACTGTCACAATGTCGCCCATTTGCTAAGATATTGGACTATTGTGATCAGCGAGGTGAAATGGGTTAAGTTCAACTCTCATATTCCAATGTTACTTGTTCTAATAAGTATATATTTCATGTGTATTGTATTATATTATATTGTGTATAATGTACATTACAGCCTCTTGCTCATTTGTCATAAATTAGGATGTTAAGGGTTTTGAGAAGTAGCAATATACTCACATGCAGATGGGTTAAACCTTTTAGTTTATATGTGATTATAACATCAAAATGACTGAAATTTAGTATTGGAAGATTCGGACACAATAGATTGACTGCATGTAATCTCAGTGGTAATACCTCAGTGGTAATGCAGGGATGGTAATACCTCTAGAAGTTAGATAGTATGTTTTTCAACTCTACTATGTGTTGAAGTGACCTTGGGCAAGACACTGATCCCCCACATTGCCTTCTCAAGTGTTTATTACTGTAAAAACTGAAAGTCCTTAGAGGGTGGAGGTGAATAACAAGAGGTGCTGTTTGAGTGATCACTTAAATGGATGAAAAGAAGTGGATTCTACAAATTCTACAGTGCTTTGGAGAGCCCCGCTAATGTTAAAAGGCACAATAATGGTGTGGACCATTTAGTTACATTAATTTTTTTACCTCAGATAATCCCATAGATTATGAAAAAAGGAAGAATTTCCATCTACACAACAACAGAGGGACAGCAGGGCTGATTAAAATTTAACCTCTTAAATAGCTTATACAGTATATAGAGCTATTAGCATTAGTAACATCAAATAATCAATTTGTCCAGTCGCAAACAAAATTATAAAGCGTAGCCTGTTGATGGTGTTTAAATTTTTTCAGAATTTCTAAGGAACAAAAAAAAATGTTTTTAAAAAAGGACTTTGGCCTTGCATAAAACATCATACCTTACCTTTCCTGTTGATCGGACCCCCTTCCAGACACAAAAGTAGCAGATGATCCAGGACAGAAGAAGGCACAAACAAAGGTCCCACTGTAAGCTTCCCAGGGACTCAATGCCGTTGGAAATATTTAAAACCCTCCGTCTGTAAGATTATACAATGTAAATGTAAACAGTCATTTAAAACATCACAATAAAGCATACCATGGTAAAATTCCATTGCAATAGTTTAAATTTCCTTGCAAAACTGAAGATATTGGCTTGCATGTATATTTTGAAGGAATTTGAAAAAAGGAAACATTAATTGTGTCCATAGATGTTTAAGAATACAATTGTAAATTGAGAAGCTAAGAGGCTCTAATGTGTCTTCTTTGAATCAACTTTTATTGTATATCAACATATGTGCTTATTCCAAGATATTGTGCTCACTGCAGTGTGATGGATGTAAGATCATAACTTGCCACCATTGTGAAATTAATTACTTCTGACAATAAAAATGAATTGGTTCATCTCTGACTCCAAGTGACCTAGTCCGAAAATGAAGATATTTTGTCAAGAATGGGAAAATATACATTTAGACAAATGCATGGACGGCAGATGGACAGCCCTCCAGGTGCAGTTGATGGAGTGGAGTACAGTTCCTAAGCTCTTGCCCACATGAGGTGAATGTAGTTATATTTTGTTAATAGTTAAGTGACTAATTAATGAGTCAAGACGTACCTTACAAATTGCCCCTTGATGCAAAAGCTCTGAACACTAGCAAGGAATGGTGTATGACTGAATGCGCAATTTAAGGGTCTTGTTTGGTTCACAGGTGCTTTAATTATTCTGGCTGATTGGATGTATTCATGTCAAATTAGGTAGAGCCATGCTGACAGTTGTGTTATGTACAAACTGTCCCACCCAAATAAAAATAATTATAAAAACGATGAAAATATTTAAACAAGTCCGAAAGTGTCCACATTATGAACTTACTGCCAAAACTCCATGATGGATGATGATGATGATGCATTCTCAGGTGAGGTCCAGTTAGCTGAAGCATTATAGTTGTTTATTACTATACAATGATCTGAAATATATAAGTATTTTTAAACATGAAACATCTGCTGAAAAAAAATGCTTTGAAAAAATGACACAAATACATTTATTGGAATTAGGGTACACACACGTGTACACACACATATGTATATAGATATAGAAACATAGATGTGTGCGGAGAGAGTTTTCTCACTGAAATGAATTTACCTGTATTCCATGTGTTATTACAAGTGGCCCATGGCAACTCTCCAGAGAAAGAAGAGAAAAAGTAGAGGAATGCCCAGGCTAAAATCACAATGTAGCTGACACTTCCATAAAAAATTATCATCTGGCCTGCATATCCGATTCCTGTCAATAGCATAAACATTCCGATTACATTTCCCTTCACATTTTCACACAAATAGCCACACACTACTATAAGTCACATATAGCTTACCTTCAAATAAGGGGCACACCTTCCTCCAGCACATGATTCCCCCCTGACTGGTGTACTGACCCAGTGCTGTTTCCAGTACAAACAACGGAATCCCACAGGTCAAAAGGAACAGCGTGTAGGGAATGAAGAATGCACCTGCCAGTGACAATAAGTTAGAGGACAAGCCTAAATCCACCTCAAATAAATATCCTGATTTAGGCCTATAACCTTGTTTTTTAAATTACAGATTTTTTCCCCACTGTTTTGACTGTTTTTAGTATGCAAATGCAATCAAAAATAGAGGAATTTGGTTTATAACACATTTTCAAAATACTGGACAAGACTTTGGGAGAGAGAATAACCCAGTAAATTTCATGGAGAGCATGCTGAAACGCCATTTAAAAAATATGCTATATAGGCCTACATTAGCCTACTACCTGTTTGTAAAGCTGTTTTCAGTGGCACAAGTTCTGTTTTATTTGTTTACTTTCCTTCTGATATTTTCAGAAGATATTTTCAGTTTGGTCTGTTTGAAAGTAGCCGCTCTGCAGAGTTGTGATTCTTTCAGCGCTTCATCCAGGGGGACTGGATAGGATGGACTTAACTTGCCTGACAGGCGCTTTGTTTGCAGACTACCTCTCAAGACCCCCAGCCTTACTTTGTCCTGGCACGGAAGCAACAATTGGGTAAGTAAGTAATACAGTAAACAGGTCTAAAGCGAAGGCTTTGGTTATCATATGTTTTTGAGTGGCGTTTAATAGCATTTTCACCGAGCAGCAGCACTAAACTGTTTATTTATCTTGAACAGTCGCAGTTGCTTCAGTAGCTAGCGTTTTACAGTAAGTAGGCCTACGACGAGTTTGTTGATGTTGATGTAGAAATCTCCATTTATATGCCGATTTTCTTTAAAAACAAACAAATAAACAAACAAACAAAACCTCTAATATCTCTCATGGGGGGGGGGGGGGGGGGGGGGGGGGG
>JAVQJG010280101.1:0-17758 GCA_036024015.1 Craterocephalus amniculus
CCATCCATCCATCCATCCATCCATCCATCCATCCATCCATCCATCCATCCATCCATCCATCCATCCATCCATCCATAGGTCACAGGACTGGGAGTCATAATCAAATATCTGCTTCTGGGAGATGTTGTGGAGCAGCAGAGATGAAGCAGATCAGTGATTCTGGCCTCCAACACATGCGGAGGGATGTTTTTTCCACCTCCAGCTTCACCATCTCCCTATGAGCCCCAAGCAGACCAGCTCAGATGAAGCTGAACATGGGACATCTTTGAGAAGCTTCATGATTCAGCTGATAGCTTCCTCACAACTAGACAGCAGAACTTTCAGCAGCATTTCACATTCCGCTGATAAAAACCTCCCTCGGGGACACAAACGGGAGGTGGGTCCATTTATGAGAGTTATTGCAGAAACAGCTCGCTCCTTCATTGGCCAGAGTAAAGACGATAACATCACACTGCTCTGCTATTATAACTCCCTATTGCATTTTCATTTTTGCTGCAGAGACAAATGTCTCTGAAGACCGCCGGCGGCCTCATAAAGCAGCTCCGTCTCCTCTGATTGGCTGTTTGGAAAAAATTTGTGCTAAATGGGAAATGAGTGTGAAGAAGGCAGAAATTGCACCGCCTGGCAGACTCACAGACTTCATGATGGACTTCGTTTTGGGCAGTAAAATTCAAACTAATGCCCCGTAAGGACGATCCGTCATCTCCTTCCAGCAACTGCTGACTGGAGTTTCTTCATCCTGGATCAACCCTGAATTCACACCTCCATGTGGTTTTCCTTCTTTCAGCCTAAACCCTGGGTCAAAAATGACCCGTGCTCCTTTTCTGTGTCATTGAATCTGTTTTTACCTGTTGCATCTTTGAAATACTTGTATTTTAAATGTATTTTGTCATTTATTAGTCAACATATTCAGTAAATATTCTCAATTCGTTTAAACACAAATAATAACTTTTACGTTTCTCTTCCAACTTTTGTATTTTTACACCTACAAGTTCATAATTATGGAGTGTACAATGAATGGATGTAGGATTCTGATAAGCTGAAAAGAAGCTCCTTAGGAGTTTCCCAACATTGTGGCACTGTCATGAGTCTCATGACTTCCTGAAAACCCCAAAATGGCCAATGAGAAGCCGCTGTGAGGGGGGCAGTGAGCATGGGGAGGGATGATTGACACCCATCACAGTTTGAGCTACATGCTAACAAAGCTAACCCGGAGCTAACAGGAGCTAGCTAGCTAACGGAGGTAGGCAGGCTAAAGATAAGGGCTAAAAACCATGGCTATGCTCTTTGCCTTCTTTTCCTAATTTTCCCGGATATCTGGCACCTGTCAATCAAAAGGACATACCCCTAATTATGAAGATTAAATAATATCTAAACTAGATGTTACGAATCCCGAATACCGAATCTAATGCTTAAAATTTGTCCGAATCCGAATCCGAATCCAATCATCAGCTAATACATTATAATGCAGTGGAAACCACAGGTTGTTTCCTTTCGTAACATTAAGATAAAACATAGGCAACAAAGTTGACCATTTTTAAAAAAAAATTTGAATATAGTCACACTTAGAAAAAGTCACTGAAAAGTTTCACTTGAAGTCATTCACGTTGCGTGTATGTGCGGTAGTATTCGATTTGGGGCAAAAAATTAAAAAAAGGATTCAGTGCGGTTGGCACTCTAGGGTTCGGCCGAACTCAAACCTTTCCAAAAAGGCCAATATTCATCTAAATCCGAAACCGAATCTTGCATTATGTACATGTTTAATCGAAACAAATCAGTTAGAATTTTTTTCACTCCCCCCACAATTGTCATGAAGGTAAACCTGACCTGTTAAACCTAAAATGGCTTTTTGAACCAGGCTGTAAACATGTTTAATTCAACTTAAAAGTTGGCCTTTTCTAAGATTGGAGTCTAAAGGGAATTGCTGTGTGTTGCAGCAGCAGCTAGTGGAAGAAGGCACTTCGGCTTCATGTTTCTAACCCGGAGGTCGCCACTTGGTAATAAATCACATGACTTTACTGTAGCTTTTGAAAGGGACACTGTCGTCAGTTTGTTACCAGTAATAACCATTAAATAGCTGCTGACCTGTTTTATTTCAGTAAACTAACTAATAACTCTATCCAGACTCTATGAATAGTTTTTGAAATATTACATGTAAATGGGTTCACTGCCCCATAAGGTATTTTTAAGTAAAATCTTTAAACATATAATTGTCATTATACATCAGCTGTTAAAGCAATGAGACTTAAAAAACATAGTTCAATACTTTTTGCAATCACTGTGTGTTTTATTTGTCTATTGGGCCGTCAATCACTCTTTGGATGTACTATAAATACCATGCACGCTCCTGTGTAATTTTCACAGCAGGCGGCATACAACCACTCTGCTAGCAGTTAGCAATGTCTGATGGCAGAGCTTAACGCCACTAAAGGCGGCAGTGGTAGCAAAAGGGAGTTTTTTCAGTGTTGCTGCTAAGAGGAGAAAGACGTTAAAAGATGTTTCTGACATGATGGCAGAGTTGGCTAGAGCCAAAACCAAGCCTGTGCACGGTCGTCGTAGGCGTGGCCAGGGAGGGAGCTGGAATTCGAAGAGGTTGGTTTTTGCATGCGCTTTAGTCAAAACTCACTAACAGTCTCTGCTTTCTGAACAGCCACAAACATCTTCTATAACACCTTTAATCAGTGAGCTTATTGAGGTTTTGTGGAGCTGAAAGGGCTGAGTCATTCTTTGAATGAACTGGTCCAAAAAAGATATTTTGCATTTGCACTATGAAGCCAAGTTGAATGAATAATGCCTTCAGTCTGAGATTTTTTCTGACTGATTTTTTTCATTTCAGCTGTGCATTTTTAAGGAAAAGTGATCTGATGAATGGTGTGTCTGAGATGATGTGATAAACACTAATAATGTGAAGCTGAGACCTGCTGGCATTTATTCTGTCCTCGTCTGTGACGAAGGCTTTGTGTCAAAACACTACACCGTACTTTTATCTGAGTGAGCCAAATTAATGTCTCGAATCTGATGACTTATGCATTCCTTCGTTTTCGTGTTAAGATGTGCTACCTTTTTCTGGATTTTTTAATTATTGATTCATTTTGGGTTAAGCCCTCCACTGACAATTTCAAATCTGAAGTGAAACTTTCTCTCATGTTTCTGTTCTTACTTGTTTCGTTGTCCTCAAACAAATCATAAAAATCTCACTGTATAGTGATGAGCATCTGGTTATGTTGCCCATATGACTTTCTCAGATTTTTTTGAACAGCCAGATTTTCTGTTATCATAGGTACTGTATTTGTTAAAAGATGACAAACATCTGCTCTGTGCAGGAGTTTGGCCACACTCACTGCTGAAGTAAATACCTGAAACTAATCATGATTTGGATGACCATTTTTGATCCATGTGTCTGATGACACACTTCTCAAATGAATTGTAAAGGGAAAAATACAGATAATGTTCTGTGGTAACCAAAGTCAAAATATTTAAAGAGAACTTGAACAATTCAATGATAAAATGAACAGATTTATGAACAGGGTCATTTTTACTCTTAAACTCTGGAATGTTGTTTCCATTCTAACAGCAGCCAGACTGTTGCAAGTCAGGAAACAGGAGGTTCCTTTTCTGGCCGGTGTATTTATGGTGTGGAGTGTGGCGTGTTGTGGCCTTGGTGCTCAGAGTGCAGCATATCATGTGCAGCGGGCTTTATGGGAGCCATCAGTCCACTCACCGTTGAAGCTGATGCTGCGGATGTACCTCAGCAGTTTTTTCCCTCCAGCGAGCTCCATCTCTGGGCAGATGCCCGAGTTCTCCGGACACAGATCCCGCTGCATGTTGTGAAGCCCGTGGGCCATTGCGTACACCGCGTCAATCACAAACTGGACCTTCCCCTCCTGCTCATATTTGGAGTCGATGCCGATGCGTTCCTGACCTAAAAGACAGAGGAAGACTCGTAAAGCAGCGTGTTCACGTTTGACCATAATCTGATCAGAGGACAACATCAGTCCAAGGGGAACTACATTTTCTCATCGATGAGTTCTGGGTTTTCTGTTTTTTTTTATTTGTTACTGACTCCCACAAATTCCAGGCAAGTTTCCAGAAAAGCTGGGAATGTTTCTACAACAAAAGATGAAATCTGTAGTGAGCTCATTTTTTGTTCCTTCATTTAACAAAAACAATTCCAGCTTTTTTACTGACAGAAACTAATAGAATCTAATCCAGTAAAACATGAGAATAATGTTCCCATCAGCTTCCTCTGAAAGCCCAGACAGATTTATTTAACCAGCACATTTCATACACAGATCAGTCTGCTGTTTGGTTTGTGATCAGAAGAAACATTCAGACAGAAGACTACAGGCAGTAATTCACTGATTTATTTGTTTTTCTCAAGAAATAGACTCCAGAAATGTTCAAAAGTATTTCTTTGCAAGTTAAAGTCAAGTCTAATGTCCCTTTGTTTCTGTAATGAGTAATCGGTGTCCCCTGCCATCTGGCCGTCTTAGATCTCCTCACAGTAATATCCAAGGAACTTAACATTCATCCTTTCCTTTCATCTACCAGCACTCTGTAGCCTCACAGATCATTAGCTTAACCTACCTCTGTCCCTCTCCACTGGACTATTTCTTTTCTTAACTGAACTCAGAAAACCTGTAAATGAAAATGAACATTTGCTCAGATTAGTGTGAACCTAATATAGCAAATTTTAAGATTTAACATGGAACAAAATCCATCTGGACACACAGAGTTGTAAGAACACGGCATTTTTATTCCCTGAATGTAGAGAATGGCCAAAAGTTATTTGTTATTTTAATAATTATTAATGTTATTATAACTTCATTACATATAACTCATTGGATGAAATGAGTTAATGTGCGATCATACAAAAATATCAATGTTAATTTCTACTGTCAAATAAAAAAGTAACATTTTTTTTTTTTTTTTACTTTATGTAGGTCCAACACTAACAGGTAAAATAAATGTGAACATCCCTAAAGGAGTTTCAACTGGAACCTGTTTTCTCATAAACAGAACCAGTAAAGCCAGTTCTTTACAATGGAGCAGGTGGTATTTTTGTCCAGAACCAAGATATTCATTGGATATTCATTTTCTGTATTTTTGTTCCTCTAGAACAAATGTTCTCCCAGGTTGTAGGACACAGGTTCAGAATTTATTCCTAGTTTCTGATGTGTCTCCTCTGTTCAGACAACAGCTGCTCTACAGGATTTGTTTACACAGGGAGAGTTTAAGGGAAAGTTCTGCCACAAACAGTAACAATCATCTCGCCCTGTTACAGCCGATTGATCTGACATGTTTTCACGTTCACTGGCAGTGTTACAGCAGCTTTCTAAGATTTTCTTTGTACTTAAAATAAAGGCACATTTCTTCATAGACTCAATAGTTTTCTGTTAAATTAACATCAACTCCCAGGGCCGCTGCTAGCCATTTGGGAGCCCTAAGCACACTAGTTTAGATGCCCCCCCTCCATTTCTTTTAATATCCAACAGCTATTACAATAATGCATTATGCAATATTTGGGGTTAATTTCTGGGGGAAAAATTTAGAGGAAAAGATGGCCTAAATGGACAAAATAACATCCACAGTGATGCTTAGTTTCATGTTATATAGTGCTCTCATAGTAGAGATCCCGCCCAAGAGCAGTGGCACGAGCACAGCAAAATCACACCATTGAACTGTTAGATGGGAAGGTAAAATCTTAGTAAATGAACAAAGCTGCTTTCACATTTACAATTCCACCAAACATAAACTAGATAAATGAGGTGAACATGAAATGACTTCGACCATAATAAAAATAAAAAGCAAAGCAATATCAGTGTAAAGTCTGAGCACATTTGTCTGGAAAACGTAAGTTTGAGGGAAGATTGAACACAACAGACCAGATGATTGGTGGGTGGGACGAACTCTATTCACCTGGTAACAATCATTTATACTCAGTATGTTATTTTTGTACTGTTTATATGGGTCAACATAGTTCACAAAGAAACAGACTGGAACATATTGCATGTAACTGTCATGTTAAATCGTTACCACAATTACAGAATCAGTACAGCTGAAATAAAAATATTCTTTTTTTAAATTGCTGAATTAAATTATTGAGTTAATTCTGTTACTGTTGTGATACTTACTGAGTGAAAATGTAAGAAGCTCAACCACTGCAATTAATGATGCCATTGGCTGGAAAGGGGGGAGGGGGTTTCTTCATGTTCTCTTTGTGTGTGTGGGAAGAAAAGGTAGTGTGTGACCGTATGGCTGATAGGGCAGAGATTGTCTGTTTTAGCATAGCAACCCATAGCAATCTCTGCCTTCCTGCTTATGAAAGGTCAACAACACAGAATGACACATGGCCAGTCAGAAGGCCATAAAATATGCAAATTTAGTAAGGCTGTGACGATACCTGTAAAAGTTTCAAAATCACCTTACTCAGAGCCTCGACCCCTTTCTTGCAGGTTCTGGAGGTGCTACCGCATGATGCTGCAGTATCAGTTCATTTCATGTTCACTTACTCACACATTTCATACTAATCATCAAAATTTTACAAGTTATTTATAATTTTACAATTTCACCTTTACTTTTTCTTTCAAGCTGAGAGTAATAAATGATGTGCTTAATATTTACTTGTTATGGAGGGGGGTGCTGATGAGATCACATATACACTTAACTCATGGTGCAGCAAGGACAGTACCAGCAGAGCCCCAAAGCATGCTGGGAAATATTCCAGCACACCCATCCACAAGACCAATCGATCCAACAACTTTCTCTGTGCGGCCAAACCCCATGTTAATCAGAAAGCAGTACCACTGTGTCAGGCGGACTTTTTAGCAGGATCCTTTAGGGTGTTGCACCCGGTTGCAACACTGAAAACGGCCCGACGTCACCATCTGATGCACTTGGCCCAGTCACACAGCAAGAAACACATGGAGTATTATTAAAAATCATGGCCATAAGTTGCCATAAGTTGTCAGATGAAACAAGACGCTTGTGGTTAGCAGCAAAGCTAAACCAAGATCTACGTGGATAAAATCTGGACATCCGCATTTGTGCGCTATGTTATTTAAATAAAACATCTTCAAATTGAAAAAACAACAAAATTTTGTGTATCGAATCGTGGGTCAAAAATCGTGATACGAATTGAATCGTGAGTTGGGAGTATCGTTATAGCCCTAAACTTTAGATATGCATAATTCAGATTATGATCAATTGTGAGCCTGATTTTATTTTTATGACCCTCTCCCTGCTTCCTGATACACATGGGACTAACCATAAACACGGCCACTAAACAACCTTCATTTATATTCAGTTCACCTTCATGCACCGCGTTCACCTCCATCAGGCAGAATGAGCGCCGGTCGACCGTGAGGCGTTCGAAATGAGCTGCAGACAAAATAAAAACCTCAGAAAGGAAGTTCACAAAGGCCTCTGCTCGGTTGTATATCTGTCTATTGTCAGCAGAGGTGTGAATAAATAATGACTTGAAATAAAAATGAAGAGGCAGTTTGAGGAGGACGAGGAGGAACACTGATGTGAACACACACTACTAACAACACATGACATCAATCAGCACCGATCGCCCTCAGACGCCTGAAGTAGCCATGCCGTCCTCATCAGCCTCATCTTCTTAACAAACTTGACCAGCGACTCTCAGCTTAAAGTCACAACTCAGAATCAGACAAGAAAGTTCAAATGTGTTGAAATGAGTCTTGTTGTCATTTAAAGTTGTGGTTCTTGTTTGTTGATGACACAGAAACGAAATCTGAGATTAAAACTCACGAAGACTCGGTTCAAGAGTTTAAATAATCTGGTTTAACCTGTAATTAAAACCAGAAAACACACAGCTATGACATCCTGTTTTCCTGCATTAGTTTAAACCTGAGCAGACAAGTTATGACTGGACATAGTCATCATTTTTCAGTTCATGTGGATCCCCAATAAGCTGAATCAGCTGAGCTGAAGCAGGAAACATTACAGTTTGAAGACCAGAACTGGACATCCCTTTAACCTATGCAGACCAGTTCAGACCAATTCAGTCCATTTTAGACCAGTTTGGTTGAGCTCAGTTTCAGATGAGTCCAGTACCGGGGTGATCAGTCCAGTTCATTCATATTAAATCTAATTCAGACCAGTTTATTCAGTCAAGTCCAATTCAGACCAGTTTAGACAGTCCAGTCTAGTTCAGACCCGTTCAGACCAGTTTAGTCCAGTTTATTCAGACCAGTTTAGACAGTTCAGTCTAATTCCGACCAGTTTTTTTCATTTCAGACCAGTTTATTCAGTCCAGTCTAGTTTAGACCAGTTCAGACCAGTTTATTGAGTCCAGTCCAATTCAGACCAGTTCAGACCAGTTTAGTCAGTTTAGTCTAGTTCAGACCAGTTTATTCAGTCCAGTCTAATTCAGACCAGTATATTAAGTTCAGACCAGTTGAGACAGTTGTATTGAGTCCAGACAAATTGAGATAATTCAAATCTCATACTACTCCAATCCAGTTTCAGCAGGTTCAATGCAACCCAGTTAAGACCAGTTCAATCTAGTTCATTCATGCTCAGTAGTGTTCCTACCAGTTCAGACTGGCTCTGGCTACAGGAAGGGTTCCTCTGTACGAAGCTCATATCAGAGATCACATGGGGACGGCCATCTTTAATCTTTCACTGAAAAGCAGAGCTGCTAAGTCACGTAGGTTGCTATAGTGATTCCCAGCTTTAACCGAGGCGACAGAGGTTAATTCTTCCAGACTTGACTTTGCTTCAGACTGAACTCTGATGGAAACTAGACTTCCAGCTGGTCTGCAAGCATCCTGAGCTCCAGCTGAAGTGTGATCAGACTCTTCTGAGCTTAGATATCAGCAGTTATTACCCAGAGGATCTGTTGCCATGTGGCTGCAGGTCTGAGAGGACACTGATGGGATCGTCCTGTCTGTGTGTAGAAATCCTCCAGAGGCACGACTCTCATCTTTAACCCTCCACATTGTGTCGCCTGAGGCGAAGTGACCAGCTTAATGTTATCTCATCACCAGGAGCCTCTCAGTCCCTCTCTGCACTCCATGATCGCCTCGTATCTCTTCCCCTCTCACAACCCCATCGGACACAGTGGCATAATTTATCTACGCTGTCGTGAGCAGAATCTTATCCTGGCAGCAGAGTGTGTGCCATCAGAAGCACAACAACCTGTTACAGCCCACAGGTGGGACAGGCTACGGCTGCAGCTGGTTAACAATACGTTTAGAGACCACTGAGTCAGGACCATAACACAGTCAGACAGCCCTTCATGTGAGAATCTGAGGTTGAAACCTTCAGAGGATTTCTAAAGCCTCCTCAGAGAGCCCAGCATCTCTGCATGCCGTCGCTAACCCGTTTTGGTAAATGGGTTAATAACACAAATAATCGTCCTACTTGTTGCAGTGGCATCATTCTGGAGTAAAAAAGAAAATCTGGTCCTCAGAGGGAGTGTATCTGCCAGCAGGGCGAAAGCCGGCTCTTCATCAGCTCTGCTTCTACTGCTTACAAACTCAGTTTCTGCTCATTTCACCCTTACAGCAACATTTAACACAAAACAAAACATTTCATAACAGCCCATTAATCATTTCACTAAATAATATCCATAAAGCAGGGTAAAGATTTTTCAACAAGGATGGACACATTAAAGATAAAATTTGTATAATCTAAAAAGATTTAAGATTTAAGATTCAAGATTTACATTGATCCCACAGTGGGGATATTTCACTGTTACAGTAGCTCAAAAACCAAAAGCAAACAATTAGAACACAATGAACAAAGGCATTAAATAATATTCCAAAATAATAGACAATAAATAGTAGAATAATAATAACAGTAAGAAAGAAAAACATTATTTATATACACAGGTGTTATGGCACAGTTGAATATGGATAAATAAATAAATAATAACAGACAGATAGTATCTAGTAAACAGTTTTAAAGAGGCATTAAACAGTTGTGAGGGATGAAGGACCTGCGGAAGCGCTCCTTGTATAATTGTAAAACATGTATAATTGTTTAAACCATGTCCATATCTTTATTAAACACTCCTGAAAAGACATCCCTGAAGTAAATGAAAAATGTCTCCACACTAATCTGATTAATCTTCACAAAAGCTGATTATTTTAATATGTCTTTTATTTTTAACCTTTATGTGGACTGGTCAGATTTAAAGTGTTCATTTTGTATAAAACAAGGGGCAGCAATGGGCAAACCATACAGTCCAAAAGAGCAACAAAAGCTTTCTAAAAAAAAAAAAAAAAAGCATTAGAGGAAAGCTTTTTGCTGTCACGTTTCCTTTGTTCATCTATAGTGAAGGATAACGGCCAAATTTAAGATGTGGATGCTGGTGGCAGGATGTTAAAAATACTCAGAAGCAGTGGACATTAGCTCACCCTATGCATTGAGGACATTAACCACTAGCATCTCTTGGCTGCTGACCTATGGGGTTAGACACTCTGTCTGCTGTCCAAGGAGTTGCTGGTGTTAGCCCTGGAGAGGCTAATGGCTAGCACCCCTAGGCTCTACCAATATTTACCAATATAAATATTATAAGCATTGCCATTTAAAGAACCAATTATAGAAATCACTGGAATCAAGGGGACACTTTGAATTAAACAGAATATCCTGCGATCATAATCATGGAGCCAGGAAGTTGTCTTAGTTTGATTTCTGAAAGGTTGCAACCCTACATGCTAGTACCACAGTGACAGAAACCATGCAGCTTTGGTTTAATGGTGGTCAGCCTCTCAATGTAAATGTCCAGAATATTCATATTTATGACAGTAGAGAGAGTATCTAATTTATTTGGCCAGCAGCATGTGCTAGTTAGCCTCTCCTTGCTAACAGATGCCTGTTGGAGATCTGGTCCAGTGGGTTACCTTCAGCCTCTGCTATGTGTCTGGGAATTGTGACCAGTGTACAGTGAGAATTGCTAGTTTGGTTTTTAAGTTTTTTGTGGGATTTTCCTGAATCTTTCTCTCCAAACAGCCTCCTGACATTCCAACAAGTGTGTGTCGTGGAGGAAACACCCGCATATGAAGCCATGAGAGTGACGTGTGAAGGAATTAAAAAATTCCATCTTTCAACTCTTGTATTTGCGGCTGCAGGCGGAAAACTGATTCATTATCATCCTCAGAGATCGGATCAGTCAGGGGTCCGAAGCCACGACCGCAGGGTGCTTTCCATCGAGACTCTGAGCTGTCAATCAGCTCTGCAGGCTCCATGTTTTATTCACGTCTCTCTGGAAAACCCCTGGCTGGTCCCTGCCCCGAACAAAGACACAGAACAAAACGAATCTGAGCAGAGATGCAGCCGGAAAACTGGAGCATTACAGGAATGTTTCAGAGGAATGTCAGAGAGGAGGTGATGCCTTTTGTGAGAATATTAGAAAAGTTGTTATTGCTTCTGAAGTTATTCATAAAGGAAATGTTTTCTCAGATGAAGATGATGTAACAGGGAAGTGGGGCACAGGGGCCCGTATGTGAACTAAAAAATAAAGTTCACAGCAGGGACATAAAACAACTAAATAAAAAGGACACAAATAATCGGTCACACTGGAGGCGACATAATATGAAAATACAAGTTATCTGTTTTTTGATGTCAGAAATTAGGGCACATTTGCAAAGCCTCATGGTTCGTTAATCTAGAAACAATCCCTGCACTTCCAAAGTTATCCTGGCCTGTTTGGAGCAGTGGAGGTCTTGGTTTGCTTACAAGTGAATCCTGTTCCAGCACACTTGCAGTGTGAATGCAATCAGAGCATCACCAAAGAGAGGAGGGAGAACTTGCTGCTCATTCTGTACAGATTCCAGTGAAAGCTGTTTTAACTCAGAACATTGAAATAAAACAAGAAAGCCACAGACACAAAAAACGATTGTTGCTCCATTGTTTACTTGCAGCAAGTGTTTTGAGCCCTGGCCGATCGATAAGCCTGATTTTCAGCTTTCATATCTTCCGTGGTTGTTCAGCTTCATTCTTACATGGTTCATGTGGTTTGCTCTGCTTGAGCAAACATTTTCCAGAATTTCCCACCCGATTGACCCGAGTTCCCTGGACAGTTCTGGTGTAAATGCACCTTTAATGTGTCAGAACAATTGTCTGACCCACTGCGTTATGTCTCAGACTTTTACCACAGTAAAGACTCACTTCATTTCGCATTTAGCCCAAACACATCCATCAGTATCCATTTATGTTTTTTGCGTAGCAGAACCCTGTATGAAAAAATATCTTTTGATTATTTCCCATCATCTCCTTATGTTTTAGTTACACTGCAGAGCCAAACACTGTACAATGAACAATGACCTATATCTCTACATTACATTGTGTACAGATGTCTGGTATCTCATCAGGACATCTAAGCAATTTTACCAGTTCAACATATGTTCACATTAACCATTCATACAGCAAGTCTCATTTGGGTGTTAAGAAATTTAGTGTGAACTTCAGTGAGATGTCTAAATCTACAAGATTGTTGAAAGATTGCCTCGTGGTAATGAATTGGCTAAGAATTCAGAACTAAACATGGAGAGTCAGTTCAGTTTTTCTGTTCCTCACACGTGAAACAAACTCCCAGAAAGCTGCAGATCTGCTGAAACTCTCAGCATCTTTAAAACGTCACTTAAAAATATTTAAAACTTTTCTAATTGCAGCATTTATATGTGATTTCTTTTTTCTCTGAGGGTTTCTGTCTTCCTTTCTGTTCCTTATTTTGTGATGTTACTTTTGTTTTTAACTGTTAATGCTTTCTACACCTCACTGTAATGTGTTTAAGCACCTTGAATTGTCCTGTACATGAAATGTGATGCAAAAGTAAACTTGCCTTGCCGAACGTTTCTTTTGCAAAGAGGCACGTAACATAAGACAGTGACTGCGTTTACATGCAGCCAGTAACCCTTTCATAACAGGAATACTGTATGAGCAATAACCAGGTGCACCTTGCCATGTAAAAACAGGCAGAAACCCGAAGATGCCCATATTCCGGTTTTTAAAAACCTGAATATCACCCCTGGGTTCCTCCTTTTCCAACTCAAAAATCTGGTCATGTAAACACATGTCGGAATATCTCCATTGAAAGGAACATTAAATCGTGTTCTATCTGCGAGGACTCTGGTCTCTTAAAGGAGAAGTTCGGTATTTTTCAACCTGTACCTATGTTGTAGCATGCTATATGATCATTTACTCACCCAGACAGTTGTGGCGCAACTCGAACTCCATCGGGAAATATTTATGTGAACACACGATCAACATATATCCATATAATGGGAGCGATCGGGAAATCGTTGCTCGCCCACTAAATAAGGCATTATCTGCCACAAAACCCCTTTGGGTGAATTCACTTTGACTGTAAAATTGTTGGCTACAATCTATTTTTACAACTTGTAAAAACACAAAAACGGACCATGTTGCTATTATCTTAGCAAATAGCGAACTGTCCTAAAGTAGGGAGTGATCTATGAGGGAATTTGCCCTTTTGCCATGGCACATGGTAGTGACGTAATCGCTGTTGCAGGTCAGCTGAAAAAGGCTTGAAAGGACCCTGCAATAACAACAACAACGGAAGTACAGGCTGTATACAGGTCACGGAGGGATCGGACTAGCATTTGCTAACATCAGAGTTTTGTGGCAGATAATGCCTTATTTAGTGGGCGAGCAACGATTACCTGATCGCTCCCATTACATGGATTTATGCTGATCGCGTGTGGACAAAAAAATTTCCCGAAGGAGTTCTAGTTGCGCCACAACTGTCTGGATGAGTAAATGATCATATAGCATGCTACAACATAGCTAAGTACCTAAGTTCTCCTTTAAATGGTAAAAAAAACATACCATCACAACCACATCCCAGAAAACTATCTGGGGAGGCTCATTTTCCACCGTTGGAACTTAGAAAAATTTCCCCCCATACATTACAACCCGTTCCCACCAGTGTGGACTGCCCACCTTCATCCAAAGTGTCGGGAGTCTCTGGTGGAAATGGGACACATGATGAGTACACAACTTGAGTTCCATTTCCCATTTCTACAACACCAAAGCACAAGTATAAGCAACTGCTATCGGTCTCGGACGACTTTTTTTCTGTCCTCTGTAATTGTTGTTGCCATGGAAGAAGCAGTAAATAGTGCATATTTAAGTCATGACGTTCTCTGTGAAGCGCGGTTTGGGTCGGGATGTTCCAAGTGATTGTAAATGTCATGTATACAGGACTAAATCTGTCTGCTCGCGTATGTAAACAGGGAATTCTAAAAGTTTGAGAAACTGAAATATTGACCTTTACTGGAATCAGAGGTGGGGGATTGTGCCATCATCAAGTCATCTCTATGGCATGAATTTGTTCTGCCAAGCCACTGAAGCAGGTTAAGTCACTGGGCTGATTGATTGGAATCACCTGCTTAAGTGGCTGGACAGAACAAATTCATGCCATAGAGATGACTTGATGATGGCACAATCCCCCGCCTCTGACTGGAATATTGATGCCATGTAAACACAGTAATCTTCATTTTCTTCATTCATGTAACTTGATTTAAGACTATGTGTGATGAGACATTATTATGACAGAATATAATCAAAATTAGAAAAGCGAATTGTGATGGGCTGATTAGTTATTTGTGTGAACGTTAGTTGAAAACGTGGATTTGATAAATTGGCTGGCCTGGATAGTCTGGACTCTCGGGTCAGGTAATTTTCTCCTAAAAAGATCTCCTGTTCTGGATCTCAGAGCGGGTCACAGAACTTTCTTGGAATAATTGGGCATGAACATTTATTCTTATTTCAGGATGATCAACAGCCTTCTGAGGTCCTGCTGAGGTCTGAACAAACTCTGGAACCGACCTGCTGATGAGGCTATAATAAAAAAAAATTTTAAAAAACACGAGTCGCACTGACTGTAACAGGATGAGTGTAATCCCATCCCATCGTAATTCCTAATGTCTTCCCAAGAGCTGGCGATGAATTCTCTCCTCAGTTTTCGTCTCAAGTGGAAGTGAGTTTGCAGATTTCTCCCTGACTGAGTTGTCTGGATGTTTCCTCAGAATAAAGATGCCAGCTGGAGTCTGGTCTCCAAGCTGCTGCTGCTTTGTGGGAATTAATCATCCCGAAATGGCGCAGAAGGCAGTTTCATTATGTAATTGTGTGTTTAGTTCTGGGGGGGAAAGATGATCCCGGTGTCTCCGTCGCTGAGGAGGGAGGGAAGTCATGGCAAACAAAGGATCACAGACAGTTTGAGGGAAATGGGAATTCTGTCATTAAATTATGTGAAGAAAATTAATTTGGACAGCTGTGTGAATGCTTGCAAAGTTCATATCTTAAAAAAATCAATCAGCCAGAGCTGGAAATTACAAAGAACAAAGGAGAAGGGGGAACGTAATGAGACAGAGATAAAAAATAATTTGTTCATTCAATACTCCAAACAAAAAGGCTCATTAGGCCAGTTCACACCTTCATACTCACTCACTAATTATGAAACGATATTGACTGGAGCAGAGGAAGGATTATAAGTTTCTGTTTACCATCACAAATACAAAGATTCGTTCCCAGCAGCTCAACACAGTCGATACGCCGCGTTGCTGTTCGCACACGTCTCCAAACAAACTCAGGAAAATATCAACTTCTCCTTCATTGTGGAGTCAAACAGTTGAGCTTCCCTGGTAAGTCAACACATCTTAGTCGCATGATTTACTGGAGACATGAGCAGAATCACAGAGGCTTCTTCCAAAACGATTAGGTTGATTCTCTAGAGTCCTTAAAGGATAAGTTTGATTTTTTGCAACCTGGACCTATTTTCTGGCATGAAATACAATCTTTTACTCACCCAGACAATTTTGGTGTAACTCGAACTCCTTCGGGAGATATTTAGATCCAATCTCATGGGAGTGAACGGGGCCAGCCTGGCTTTAGGCTACGATGAGTAACGTGTTGTTACTCATCAAGTACTCAACATGAGTAGCGCCGGTCCCGTGGCTGCTCCAGTGGTCCAGCCCCTGGCCAGGTTGAGCACCCACAGGGACGCTACGCCACAAGATCCGCATTTCTACGCTTTTTGGTGAAATATACCGTCTGAGTGAGACTAAACAGTTTTAGTCTGTAAATGTCAATACAGAAAAATGCACCACATCGGCTGATCAAAAACGGATCTACCAAAAGCAGATTGAAGTGCTGCCTCTTGGTGGATGGGAGGACTAACACATCCCGGAAATATCAGACCTGTGATGTCTTCTCTGTCTTTTCGAAGGGCAGGAACTGTTTTGAGTGGCATCTAATTGTTTTGTCTTAAGTTGTACAAAATCGCATGAGACATGGCTGCATTTTGATGTAACAAATATTTGAGAACTTTACTGTTTTCTGAATTTGTACATACAGTACATTTTTTAAATCAACTATTTATGTTGAGTTATAAAAATGGTTAGTTTAAAGGCCAACCTAAGAAAAATGTCTCTTTTAGAAAGTATGAGAAAAATTTGCAGTTTTTCTCAATTACGATTTTTTGCCACATGGCATAAAAATGATTGTAATGCAGTGTTCTGCTTCCTGGTAGCCACTAGGGGGCAGAAGAAAAATAATCAGATTATGTACAACAGGGTTCTGAGCAAAGATTTTACCATAAAATGATGCCAGATGTCTCAGAAACTCTATGTATCAAATGTGATTTGTTTGGCTTCATAGGGGTTACGTAACTTTTTTCCTACTTGGATTTGATGTTTTTTTGTGATTTTAGGTTGGTCACACATAAGGCTGTTCTAAAAAGAATGATACCAAATAACACAGGTAAATATTTTAAAAGGGGAATATAAAGGAAAGATAAAAATAGTCAACAATGGCTAATTATACCCCAGAGGGTAAATTTAATCAACCAGAGAAAATGGGCCTCTGATTCTGTCTAAGAATCATTTGCAGACAAACAGAGTCTCTGCAGAGGTTTTCATGTGATTACACACACACAAAATGCCTACCTGTGCATTTCCTGCTGCTTTCGTCTTTCTTGGAGGAGCTCATCAGTTTGCAGTTGAAGTTTTCCTCCCAGTACTCGGCAAACCACACGTTTCTGCGGTTGTTCTCCAGAGTCCGCGACATGAAGTAGGCGTCAAAACCTGAAAGACAAACATATGTCAACACACTGGATGTCTCCTCATTGGTGGATGCGTTCATCAGCTCCACTTTCATCAGAGGGAAAGTTCACAGGAAGCGAGAATGAATTTCAGCCATCTTCTCAGCAGCAAAACCCATGTTCATGTTAAAGAGGAGTCTCAGCTGCTCCTGTCAGTTTAAAAGCCTTGTGTAACGACGCCAACAACAAAAAATCTTCACATATGGTAATAAAATTCCTGGCAGGAAGGAAATCCTCAGAGATGAAAAGAAGCGGAGCTGTGGATTTCCAGAAATAGATCAGATCATACAACCTTAGCAGGGAGCATAAAGGGCCTAGGCGTGTGGAGGAAGGCGTGTAGGTTCATAATCACATAAGTCAATTATGAGATTAACAATAAATGTGAAGATAAACAAGAAGCAGGTCAGAACCAGAAGGCTGAGAGAGCACGTTATAAAACCAGAACTCTGTTGACCTGACCTCCAGCTGACTGGGAATGCTCAGACTGGGAATAGATAGACTGGGAACATTCAGACTGGAAGAAAAAATCAGAACAATCAGAAATATAACCAGCTTCAGGATCTGAACTTTCTTACCCTGAGAAGGTGGAGCTACTACCCATCCATCCATCCATCCATCCATCCATCCATCCATCCATCCATCCATCCATCCATCCATCCA
>JAVQJG010280159.1:0-37100 GCA_036024015.1 Craterocephalus amniculus
AGTTGCACAAGCTTTAGAAATAAAGTTCTACAAGTGTTCAGGGTGTGTTGTTGGTTAGAAACGACTTAATAGCAGCGCGTTTGTGTCGCCAATCGATGTTTGAATCCAACGTTGTATCGCAGAGTTTATAAGTAACTCAGCACTGCCGCTTAGCGGAGATTAGCCGTAGCAACAGAAAGGACGCATGGAAGCATGAAGGCAGCGACGCATGAAGACGCTTGGAACGGACACCCCAAATTACGTCCTTCAGGGAGCATAAACGGGCCTTTAGATGCATAAAATAGATGTTATAGTGGGGACAGCAGCTCGCCTGGAGGGCTCCATCAGCGTGGCATTACTCTTTTTCCTTCATTTTACTGTTCAAGTGCTTGCTATGCAATATGACAAGGACAGGTGTGCACGTTGGACAAGGAGAGCTAATTGCCAGCCCACTTCACTGACAGGCTGACACTACCTTCTGATGCTTTGCCTCGTTTTCTCCAAAGAGAGTAAATGATATGTAATACAGCGCAGGTGAATGAAAACAGATGTTTCAGCATCATTAATGGCCATGAATTACAGTCATACTCAGGCCTCCATAAAACTAATTTGGAAATAGATTTAAACAATCAGTTGTTTCATTGCAGTACTGAAAGATAGAAATAGCCAACCTCCATATACAGCAATAACATGAACAGCAAAAAAGTTCCTTATTATATAGAAAACATGCTACAGTATGTGGTTTTAATGATACAGTAGTTTCATTTTAATTTTGTCTTGAAGACTGAAGTCTTTCAACATTCCCATAATCCCTCAGGTCCAGAGTTATAACCAGTGTTCAGTGAATTGAGGCTCGGCTCGCATGTAAAGGTCATACGTGGCTATTAATGAATATCTTTGTCTCTGAGGCTTGCTAATTGTACAAGTATCTCTTTCCCTTCGTCCTTTAGATGTATTACATGCTGATGCAGAAATAGACAGTTTACAGAAGTGGTTCTTTTTTCTTTCTTTTCTTTTTTTCCCCCCTTCAAATGCTGCTAACTGTGATGGTGCAGCTAAATGAGACCTGTGATGAACACCATGCCAGACAGAGGCATCCAAGCTCACGACTTCCCCTTCCCTTGGAGCCTGGTGTGCAGTGCAGTGGCCAATCAACTGCGCACACAAAGGAGGAATTAGCATATTCCCTGGCACAAAATCGCTCTCTTAATTGCAGCTGCATCGAGTCTGTGTTCTCCACACCTCCTTTCCAATCTCTCTCCCCCCTCTGTGTTTTCTTCCCCTTCACCAACCTCTCCAAATGCCTTTTTTTTCTCTCTTATTTTTTTCACATTTCACTTCGTTCCTCCTCCAATCATTCAGTCCTCATCAGACGACAATTGTGTGAGCTCAGGGGGAGAACACGGAGAGGGAAAGATGGGGGCTGGGAATGTGTTTGGCATGCTGTACTATAGGAACAAGGTTGTCAGTCTCAAATGATGCTCTCATAATCAGCACATTGGAGCTGCGTTGCTGCACAGAATGACAATATCGGCTTGATGCTATGCATTTCTGTGGCCTCCCTTTTGGCCTGTCAATCTTCCTCTCTTTGCAGCCTCTTTCTGCCTCCTTTTCCATCTTGAATTATTATTTTTTGTTTGTTCCCTTTCAACTCGCTTTCCTCGCCCTGCTTTCTGGCATGCTTTTGTCTTATTGTGCAGATTTCTCTCTCGTTGCATTGCCTCAGGTGTTTCATCTCCATCTTTTTGCCCTTGTTTGCTTTTCACTGCTCACCATTTTCCTGCCTCCGTTTCCCCAATTCATCTTAACTTTTTGCTTTGCTAAGTGTGTTTTTTACTATTAACAGGGGGAAAGTGGACTTTTTTTGGTGCTAGTTTTGTATTTCCATTGTTCCTGAATGCTTTCTCGGTTTCTAAAGATTCAGACATCCTGAGTAGCACACTGCAATACCAACTCTAGTTATGACTAATATTCTAGTCAAGCTTTCAGACACAGTGCGTCTGCTTCCGTCACCCACCGTCTTTCAAAGTTCTGAATCTTCTGTTATGCTATCACACCTGTGTATCTGCCTCCTAACTCTGTTATCATCGCTGGGCTCACACAGCCATCTTTACTAATGCTGTCACAGCTTTGTCTCCCCCGTCGTACACTGTCACACTTGTGGTGTCTCTGTCTGCCTCTGTTGTTGCTCATAGTTTGTCTCAGCATTGCTGTTGTGGTTACAGTGTTTATTCTGCCAGTCAAAGAAGAGGAGGCATCACTCATCATACTGTTGTGGAGAGACTCTCAAAGCTAAGGTAGAGGGAAAAAAAGGGAGGCAGCAATCACAGTTCAGACTGCAAAGAGTCCCAGGTGGTTTCCACAGTTATATGTTGTAGAAAAGCTCTTGTGTAGAATCTCCATTCAGTTGCTATACTGGTGCCATGATGTGGGCACAACTTAAGTGTTTTTTTAGTCAATACAGATCAAATACAGTACTGCAAGGTCCAACCAAACAGCAGTCTTTTCTTAGAATTAGTCCAATTCAAGAAGCAATGTTTTAAAGTTGAAGAAAAGATTGCGTGATCTTTGTAAGGTAGTGATGTTTTTTGGGAAATCTGTTGAGAAACACTTTAGAAAAGATACACAGTAATATCATATATTGATTAATCCAAATGAAGGTTACAGTCAGCACCTTGATCCAAAAGTTTTGACCACTACAGATGTAAAGCATTTATGACCTCTTGTTGTCTCTATCCACTGTCAGCTAATTCAGCATAGAAAGAGTCTATTTTTCAAACAGATTTTAACACCTTCCACACAAAAGTGGAAAGTAAAACAACTTTAAAACATATCATAATATCATTTGAATAATCAAACTTGGTTAAACTATGTGAAGTATGAAGGTCATTATTATTAATATTCCAAATACCATCTCTAAAAGCTAGCAGGTTCAACACGGTATTTTAGCTTAGCTGAATTAAATGACCTTATAATAACTATCACATTTCAGTTAAATTAACAAACTTTTTAGCTAACACTGGTGAAAACCTCACCAAAATCAATATTTGTCAAATACAGCCTTCAGTGTGCAATGACCTGATGTAACTGTCAATCATCCTTTAGGGTTTGGAAAAGGAAAAAAAAACACTTTGGGCGCTGATTAGATAAAACACATGTTTTTTTTAAGCCGGATAAGAACTTAAACCAATCAGATGAACCAAGGTGAAGCACATAACCAGTCAGCCAAAGAGAATTTCGACTGAGTGACACACTGATGTACAAACAGCTGAAACTCTGAAACCTGGTTGGAGCTTACAAAGATTTGTTCCATCTGAGGCAGGGACAAATGCCAATTTGGCTTTTAGGTGAAACATCCGAGACAATATTTTGTTGTCATTTAGTAAAAGCTGCTTTGTGGCAATGTGCTCAGTGCTGCTTTTATATGATCCTGGAATTTACACTTAAACCATTAAAGAGTGACAGCAACACAGCATACAGTATGTATACAACTCTTCCTGTACCCTGCAGCATGAATGCTTCCACATCGAAACTTTCAGTCACTTGTTATATGTACACTGTGGCACAGATTTTATTCTCAGTCTAAACTTGTTGTTTAATTTTGAAGCTGAGCAACAATGTTATTGTCATTCTGGGAGCATAGCGTTGATGCCTTTCTTCCCTTTTCTGTAATCGGTTTGATGATGTGAGGAGATATGCTATTAGCTGGCTCCCCGGTATACAAACAACCACTCCTACACAACTGCAGTTGTTGTTTCGTTTGTTGTGTGGTATCGCTGTTCCTAAATCATTTTCAAAGCTGCATGAGGGCAGCTTCTGTGTCTGCCTTCATCCACTTTCTCTCTTATGAGTTACAAGCTGAAAGAAATCCCACACCAAATACTCTGAAATGTACCTGTCATTAACTGCTTTTGTTATTAGCATATTGAGTAATGTTGTGATTAGTGTGCCATGCTACAGCCCCGAGTTTTGTTTTATTATAATCTCCTTCTTTGCCTCATGAAGAAGAAGTAATTCAGCACGTCTTTGCTCTTCCTTGTTTCGACTGACAGTCTGATGGTGTAATACAACAGTCTGGCAAGATGTGTTTAGTAATGAAGAAGGCAATGTTTGCTGATTGTTTATTGCAGACATATCAGCAATCACAGATTTCATTAACAGAAGCATGGCAACAAACAGATAAAATAAAAATGCTGTATTTTTGTTTTAAGAAGAAAAAATGCTTAGTTTGGAATGAATTCAACCGTCCCCTCCAGCTCGCTTTTTGCTAAATCAGGTTTTGCGGTGTGACCTTGTTGCAACTCTCGCAGAAATATCTTAATAAGCAGAGCTCTGTTGTATCAACAGTGTTTAAACTGGCAGGCCTGAACAAATAGCTTCTTTATTAATAATGCTTGACAGGGTTTCTGGTTGGGAGCTAAAGGCTCATTAGAACATGTTAACTAGTCCCTGGTAGCAGAGACGCATGGCTGCCGCTGCTGGTCTCTAATAAAGAAGAGACTAATTGGCTAATTACATTCGCAGACAAAGCTCATGAGTGCAACACTTATGGACCTCATTTCAAAAGGCCAGTGTTTAAAATGCATCGTGTAAAACCAGGGTCACTCTAAAAGGAAGCTCGCTGTATAATGAAGATGCCACCATGCATTGACAAGTACAGCCACAGATGCAGCCCCGGGCGCACAGATATGCATGATGTGTTGGCAAAAAAAGGGGGGCAGTGATTTCACATCATGAGGCTCATTAAGGAAACTAACTTCATTAACAGGTTTTGCATCTGCACTCTTAGTGGACTTGATAAAGAAATAGAGAAGTGCCTTGAATGGAAATGTGGCAGAGAAGTGGCACGACAGGTCTCTGGTTCTGCTCCTCCTCAGACGTTTTCAGGTCGACGACTTATTTCTGTGAAATGTTCAAAAATCTCCCTCCAACTCCTGAAGGAGGTCCTTGCAGTGAGCTAAATAAAGGGAAAAGAGCTCGGCATGAAGATGAAGAGTCAGAGAAAAAGGAAAAGGGGGGGAGGGGCGGATGGGGGAGACCAGGAAAGAGTCGGGCTGACCCAACAGGAAGTCTTTGACAGGGACTCACATGGCAGGTAACAGAGGAGCGAGACTCTGACACTGAAACTAAGCGCACAGTCATCCATCACCGTGGCAACTCCGCCTGTCAGTGAAGCAAGCCGAGGGACGGAGAGGCAGTGCCGGGGCAGATGGGAAGGGAAAATGAGATCTGGAGTCCTCCACCAGAGAAACCATGGTCAGATGCAGAGACAGGAACGCAGCCAGGATGTGCATTAACACACACTTACAGCAAGTACACAAAAGTCAAACTCGGGGCTAAAACGTGCAACGACCGATGCCCTTCCGTGTCCCTCTGTCCGCTCTGCAGACAGGCTGTCTGGAGGAAGAAGATACAACCCATTCATCATCACGCACCTCCTGTCTCTGAGACCTCAAACCTGCAGTGTTAGTGCACGCGCCTGTTAACGTGTACGTGCGTTTGGAAAGGGTCACTATGCATGCTTCCTGCTCCTCTGTTCTTTGCATGTTTTCCATGATTATCTACAGCTATGTGGGAGAATGAGAAGCAAATACAAGCATCTCTTTTGAATGATCTTCTCATTGTCTCATTCACAAATGCTCGTGAAAAGAGTCCACAAGAACATTTCTATAAGCTGTTTTCATTTCCGAAGTGCTCCCAGGGAGCGGATTGATTAACGTTTCTAACAACACAGCATTGTGTTTGGTGCAATGCTTAAGCCAGTCAATAACAATCAGAGTTATTCAGATACAGCCCGAGCTGTAAGCTCTTCTCTGCTTACTCTTGGTATTAAATTTAGAATCGCACCAAATTCATGATTACGGCTGATTATCATCATCACCAGCTTGTCATCAAAGGATTAATAGAGTGTAAATAAACTGTAATGGTCAGATTTGTAAGTATTAGCAAACAATCAAGCTTCTGTCATAGAATTATGAACAAATTTGAAATAAAAATTAATTTTTTTTTTGCTGGGGTTGAGTTCAGTGGTAGTTTTTATAGAAACAGCTGCTGTAAATTTGAATTGTGATTTTCCTTATAGCTGTGTAGCCAGAATGTTGCTAACATGTGGGCCACAGCCAGACTGAATTCGCTGCCTGCACAACTACATTTCAAGAACACACAGGCTAGATCTAATTTCCCACAATTGCTCCTCCACTAAAACTGGTTCATTGTGTCAGTTTTCTGTAATCGGGCTTCCTCATTTCATTCAGAAACTGCGAGTTATGGTGTTGGGATTCAGCGGGAGATTAAAAATATAACTCTGTCTCAAGTCTCTGAGGGAAAAGGCAATCATCAGCCTACCTCGTATGAAGTTAAACACCGCATGAGGCAGGTGTAGTGGAAAGTTTGATATTGATATCGCTCGCTATTAGACCAACAGTCACATAATCCTCTGTGATCATGCTGATACCGACGGTGCTGCAGTCAAGGATCACTGTAGCAAAGTCCCAGGAGAGAGGAAGAGGAGATTAAACACCAACTCATAGCAGCACATCCAAAATGAACTAAGTGGACACAAAATGGAGGGGAACAGGCCGCTGTGTCACAGGATATAAAATAATTTTATGTCCCATAAAGCAAGCACATGTTGGACCAATTCTTACTAAATAAAGTCTGCACTGAGAATCATTTTCTCTTGGGCCTAGGATCGGAAAGTGGAGGGAATCTTTAACTGCAGCTAGTTATTGCTTATATCAGAATATTGGATGGCGGATAGATTATTCAGGACCCACAGTAGCAGAAAGGGGAGGGTAGTGCTCCTCTGATCGATCCACCTCATCAATATAGAATCGGTTACACAGGTAGACTACACAAGCCTGGGGCACGGAAGGCAGAGGGAACCTACAACAGAAGCAAAGCATGTGGGGAGAACAAAAAAAGGAGGCAAGTTAAACGCTCTGAAGAAGTGGATTGTGATGCAAAGCGAGACAAAATATTCCTACGTTACTAACGCAGCCTTTTACAGAGTCACACAGGATTATCAATGAGAGAACATTACTTAATATTTCCTGAAGAAGTACACACTTCATAGTGAGACCCGGGCAGCTTATGAGCACCTTTAAACGCTGATTGTGTTCCACAATGCTGCAATACACCTTACAGTATGTTCACAATGTATCTCCAAATGCAATGTCTGAGTACTACATCCTCTTTTGCAGGACTTAAAATGTAAAACCAATAGGAAACACTTGAGTGACTTATCTAATTGGCCCATATATATATGTGTGCATATTTTTGTGCACAAACAAGTGTATGTGTGTGTGCATGAGTACATCCCCAAAATAGAGCAGCAGAGATCGCTCACATCTACAGCTTGCCACTCCATTAAAGCTCTTAAAACATCAACTCAACAGGCATCACTGTGGCCCGCTCCATTACTGGAGTACAAGGAGCGAAGAGCTAGATCACAGTAATCACCTCCTGTTGCTCTTCAGTAGCTTGAGTGATGTTCCCCCGAGGTTACTGTACTCGCAAGTGTGTGCGGACAATGAGGATCGTGCAGGAGCATGAGTGTGTGCAGGTACTGGTGCTTCTTGCCTTTCTGCCATTTGTGCATGCATGCAAATGAAAGATTTAAAGCAGGATAACAGGTCAGGTGATGGTCAGATAATCATTGTGTAATCTGCCTTGGTTAGTGTGCTTTTGCAAAAGCGCAGCTTTCAACAAAATGACATCATATCACAACTGCTTTAATCTTAATATTGGAGAATTGCTACTCTTATGTTTAAGAGCTCCTGCTTAGAGCCTCAGGCAGAATTCTACTGACTGGGAGTCGCATCTTCAAATAAAGGTTTCCTTGTGTCTGCGAGTTTCATTGCAGGTACGGGGTGTTGGGCCACCAGTTCCCCTTCATCATCATCATCATCATTGTCACCCTTAACTGCCATAAAATGTATATCGTACTGTAGAATAATCAAAATTGACCTCCTGTGTTTTAAGAGAGTTGGAAAATGTCATAAGGTTGAAAAGAGATGACAGGAGAAGCCTGAAGACTGTAAATATTTCTCCTTGCTGCTTAAAGTATGAGAGCCTTTGAATGTTTCCAGTTTTTGTTTCTTATTTTGACTATTGTCCTGAATTTCACTGACTACTTATTAATAATCTTTTGTCATAGACGGTTTCATGAAATTCTAATCATAAAACATAAAGATGATGGGATGAGTTTGTTCTGACTTCAAAACAAGCAGAATTTAATTATATTAACATCAAGCTGCAATGTTTGCCTGCGTTTGTTAAACTCTTTTTATTAAAATATTACTTAACTATCAAAGAAAATAAGTCGATGCTGCTCATCCTCAGTCGTCATTTTTATGCATAAGAATCAAAGAACCGGTCAAAATCACCAAATTTTCACCAGTTTCCCCACTGTAGCTGTCACTAGGTTCCTTCTCCAAGTTGAGTTCCTGTAAACAAGAAATGACTGGTCAACTGGAGCTAAACTTCTTCTCAGCTCATCTTCTACCTATAGCATATTCTGCCTTCATCGCCTTATCGCTTGAATACTTTTGTGGAGTTATTCAGCCTCTATCTGATTCCCCCTCAGTAAAAATTCTAACCTGTTCAGCTCATTACCTCTTCTTCATTACGGATTTTTGCTAGTAGCTAATAAAATGTCTTATTCCCCTTCAGCTCCCTGAAAGCATTTTTATTAGTCTTGCTGGTTCTGTAGTGTAGTTCTGTTTAGTTTCACATTTTACTTTAGCACTGTATAAATAAGGTTTTATAATTAGTACCAGATAGTTGAGGGTTAATCAAGATTGTTGTACATGTTTTTTTTTAAATTTTTGTTCACACATACTTGATGAACTAGTCATTAGTTTGTGATTCATTTATACAGTTTCTCAAAGGCTCTTCTCGTAACCCAGCAAAACTTGAGTTGCTTCTTAAGTATTCCTTTACAGTTCCTTTAATAGTTTCTTTCTATACTTACTTATGTTTAAATGGTGGAGACAAGTTTTTTGTTGTTTTGTTATGTATGCTATGAACTTGCCTAGTGGAATTTTATGTCTTCTAACGTAAGCTTTGGGTCCATTTCAAATGTCGATCTTGTCCCCTTTTGTTATTAAGAGTTAACATGATAACTTTACAAAAAGTAGGGAAATATTTCCCACTTTTAATGAGACTAGATAGTGTTGTGACTTACATTGTTTGAAAACCTGATCAGTCACTTTTACAACAAGGAACAACTTGTAAGGCGTGTGGAAGGAGGAGGAAGGAGCAACACAGCTACCTTCTCTTGTCGGTTTATTTTGGGATTCAAGTGTTTTCAGTTGTATGACTGGCAACTGGTTGATAGACAGACATATTGGAATGAGATCCTGGAGCCAGCTGATCATATCTGCAGGATCTGGGCTCTAACTAGGTCTTACAGGATAGCCTATGATCATCGCATAGTACCTCCAGAGAGGACAGTAATGGCCTGCCTGGAGATCTTAAACCAGTTTAAGACTTGGGATCAGCTTAGAACATGCTGTACGTACTGCAGTGACCAACAAAACCATATTGGTTGATCTGTTTTAGCAATCCTCATATTTTACATACCCAAATAGAAAAGCTTCTAACAAGAGAGCTCTAAGATTTCTAACTGTGTGAACCACGTCCATGGGGCAAAGGTTTAACCATAGTTATTTAAATGCACCTGCTATGTTGGCTAGAAATATGTATAACTGGGCGCCGGCGACCAGGTGGATGTTAGGAGTTTAACAACTCCTGGTTGAGGAATGGGGCCCACAGTAAAATGTAACCATGCTGATTGCCAGCATGAGGAAGAGGCGCCGAGCTGTGGTGGCTGTATATGGATCTTTTACACTTCTTTCACTTATGAGGGTAAAATGAACAGGAAATGCTTTTGTCTTTTTAAATAAAAAATGTTAAGGCTGAAGGAGAAAGGAAAAGACTAAGAAAACAAAGAACAAAGAAAATTGAGATTAGTAGCAATGGAATTGTGCTGTTCAGTGCAAGACCTGCCAATTAATAATTGTGCCAAAATCCCAATGATAGTTTTACTCATTTGTGTAATCTGACCTCTGTCTCTGACCTGAGCTAACAGAAACAGTCTTCTTCTTTTCACTATTTTTTGTTCATGCAACAATTTCAGGACAACAAATAACAAAACTGAACAACTGTATTCATCCCTGCTTCTCTGCTGAATGGTACCTTTAGTGCAAAGTCTGTTTCAGACATGAATAATCAGTACGAGAGTGTCTTTACCTATTCAAGTCTAAAGTGAGTGGTAAAAATCAACGCTGACCTTGTACATGGAGTTTCAGGGTTATATAGAAACAAGAAAATAAAAAGAGAAAAAGACCATATGCGCTGTTACATAAATCTTGTTGATATAAGACATATGGATACAGTTGGAGGTCTGAATTTAGGAACATGGCACATTTTGTCCAGGATGCAAATGTTGAAATGGGGTTTTTAAACATCTGTGAGGAGAAAAGTGAACCTGTTTTTATTCGTAACAAACTAGCATACAGTATCCAAAAGATGTCTAAAAGTAAGCTTTAAATGCCATTAGGCCTTTTGTTTAGCTGAATAGAAGGTACCTGTGGTTTTTTCTCAGCCGTCATTCAACATGCAGTTATAATTAGCTGCATGCACTGTTATTTCTCATTTCCTGTCCTTGCAGTTTGTGTCCTGCAATTATGGCAGCTGAAGCACTGACGCACTCAAATTTGTCTCAAATGTGATTATAGATGTTGTGTGCCGTGTTTATGAGCATGTATGCAATGGAATACCTACAGCTACAGAATGACAGTTGCGGCGTCTGCTCCTCTCTTTAGCCAAGAATCGCACAAAAAATCACAACCATTCTCATGAAACGGTGTGGCTGTCATCTCCCTCACTAATATCCAAATTTATATGTCTTATATATTTTGTAAAAGAAAACCATCTGTCAGCAGGCATCTTCACAGCTATGCAGGGACTTAAATAAGCACTGATGCTTAATGAGCATCATAGCAATAAATACAGCACATCCTACAGAGAAGAGAGAAGGAGTACTTGACGAAGAAGCTAATGAGATTGATTGATTGGATGCTCTTGTTCCTAATTGCCTTAATGAAGAATTAATATCATCACTGAATATATGTGAGAAGGATTATATTATGATAATGTCTGATGGTAGTACCAAAGGAAATGTAAACGCTCTGCTGTCAGCTACTTGCTGGAGACTGAATAGCTGCAAACAAAACTTCCTCTCTTAGTATGGAAGTCACACTTCTACAGCTAATTAGTCTCAAGCTCAGTATGGGCGCAGTTCCAATTATAAGTCGATGTGCCCTTTTCAGTGCACAGCAGCCGTTCTCATGGCGGTTGTGTAAGCGTTGCCCTGTCTGAGTGGCAGTGACAGGACAGCCAGCGGTGGGCCATCAGCTGAGAGGTGATGGATGGTTCTCAAGTGCAGGGTTGAACAGGAGCAGCTCAAGTCTGTCTCTGACATTCAGAGATTTATTACACGGTCTGCTCATCGCGAAAAATGCACAACCGGACGTACACGGGAAAAACAGACATGTACAAACACACGTGCATGCTTTCGTTACAAATTGAACAAATTATGCATTCACACTCCTTTCTCCTCTGTTTATCATGTTTTTTTTCTTTTTAAAGAAATTTAACAGTCTCATATGTTTCACAGAAATCATTTTGCCAAATCAAGTCCAAGTTTGACAAAGAATGATGTTCTCACTGCCAACTTGCCACACTGACTGTTGATTAGGAGTGTTTCATCACTTTCTAAGGGAAAACCCAGATAAAGCGCTAGCTTTAGAGGACTCTTAACTTGGCAATGAAATTAGCTGTTTATTTAAAAGGAGTTTTTTCCTACACAAACACAGGCTTAAAAGGAAAAATCTATCCATTCCTTATACCTGCCTATTCCGTAGGGTAGGGAAGACGTGTTTCCTGTTGTAAAGAGCAGCAAATCCTTAACCTCAAAATTCTTCCAGGTAATCACCAGGTTTATAAGGTTTAACAACGTAACCCCGGATAACCAGACATAATGAGAAATTAGGACTGAGAATGCATCTTATGCTGACTGTGGGTTGCCTCTCAAATCAGGCAGTTGCTCTCCAGTAGTGACTGCGTATGGAGATGCATGCAGAGGACTGTGTAGTAGACTGGTTAGCTCAACTGATTTTTTTCATTCCATCTTTATTTAACCTGGAATTCCCATTGAGAGAAATCTCTTTTATAAAGGAGACCTGGCCAAGGTAGCAGACATTCAAAAATCAGCTTCATACAGCACATACTGTATATAAAACACTAATGACAGTTAAATAAGACATTTATTCATCCAGTATCTTCTCAAAAGAGGCAAGAATATTCTTCTTTAGCTGCATTGTTTATGTTCCCCAGATTTGCACAACACCCCAGGTCAATACTGTTATGTATTTTTGTGAGACACTGCGTTTGTTTCAACTTGTCCCCTGATTAATAACCACTTAATGCCTTGAACCATTTGTGTTGCGATTTTCTGCTCTGGTCACATCGTATTAAATCCTGTATGTAATTTCGTGCCACGGCTTATTTGTCTCGTGCCTGCAGCTAAAATGAACCACAAACTGATATGTTTGATATTTTACACAGGAGACTTCTTACTCCTATGATATGTAATCCCAATTTAGTGGTTTTACACAACTTTTCCCAATGCAGTTTGGGATACATTGAGCAGACCTCTCCATACACTAAATTGAGTATTGAAAAACAATTCATTCTTTATTTGAACATGGCTAGCTTAGCAACCACTTTCATTAATATAGGATGAGAAAATTGTTGTCTGCTGAGAAAATGTTTCAAGACTGTTAGAAGCAGCAGAAGGAGAAAAAAAACTTACTTCAGTTTGGACTAAACTTTTCAGATATTTTATGTTTACTTATGCTAAGAGGAAAACCTAAAAAGACTGCAAATGTCCTCTGTAATTGAATGCTTCGGTGCCTTCAAAAGGAATAAATAGTAAAAGCAACTCAGGTGATCATGCAATTCCTAAATATAACAATATCCATGCAGACAAAGGCCAGCAGTATATGTTGATATTCACACTGTAGCCTCCCATTCGGCAACCGCTGTGACACAAACCTTTGAGAATTAACAGCCAAAGGTTTGTTTTTCCCTCTTTTCTGTTCCCTTTTCCTTCGTAGGTCAGCTCATTCATCTTGAGGCCTGCTGAGACGTCAGAGCAGGGTATGGCTCAATCGATCAGGAAGTCTAACTGCCCTTTGTATGTGTGTTTCCTCATGCATGAGCGTACACGCCAGAGGTCTGACTGGAGCATTTTATTAGTGGCCACAGGGATAGGCAGCAGCGGCCTTTGCCTCTTGCATCACTTTGTCAATTCCCCCCATCCCTCTTTCCTATCTATTGTTCTCTCATCTTCTCATTTTCTCTTACATTTATCTAGCTTACAGTTCCCTCGCCTCCCAATTCCACCCCATCCCTTCATCCGCTCATCATCCTTGCGGCGCTCTTCACTCTTTCACTGACCTCTACAACTAATCTAGTTCATCCGCTTTTTTCCCCCAAAATCGTCTTCTTTTTCCACAAGAGACACAGTTGACAGCTTCATGGCTTTATCTACTGTCCATTTACCTTTCATTTTCAGTAGTGACATCCAATTAGCCGCTTGTCATGAGAGAAGGTTGGCTGGTAAGAGGAGGCACGGCATCGAGGGATTACTTTCCAGATAACCGGCTCCGATGGCTGGAGATGCACTGAGAAGGCCCGAGCAGAGGAAAGAAATGGAGTAAGAATAACAGAGGGATTAAAGTGTGGAGAGAGATGGAGGCAGCGTGACTTGAAGGAGCTAGAACAGGAGTGGAAGACAGATGGGAGGGTATGAAGAGGGACAAAGAAGTTCAGGATCCACAATGTCACAGCTGAGTTCTCAGGTGAGACTCTCGACGGTCCCTGAGAGGGAGCTAATAAAATATGTCATCACCTCAGTATCAGAGAGGCAGCCTCAAATAGATTCCCGCGCCTCACTCCCCCCTCCACTCACACAAACACACGTAGAGACTTAATGCGCCCATACTATGTGATTTAGGAGAAAGTGCTTGAAAAACAAACACCAGCATACTGTATTGGCATCAGATTAGTCAGAAAGATAAAAATTATGCAAAAAAAAGAGAATTAAAAAATTCAAAGTCATGTTTGAGCATGTGTTTGGTTAAAGCATGCGTATGTCTGTGTGTGTTTATTTACAAGCATGTGCGAGCACAGCCACCTGGTAGCCGCTGCTTCCCACAACTTCTCATTGATGAAGGATGAATGACAGTAATTAGGCGAGCGGAGGTAGCTAATAGTCAGCATGGGCAGAGCACAAACTGTACATGAATTGGATTCTCCATCTGAAAGTGATTGAAGACATTCGACTCAAAATGTCAGCTACATAAATACACCAATTAGAAAGCCGCTGTGTAAGCATTACTGTCTCCCTCATGTTGGTTACAGTATGGTTCAGAATTAATGTAGCGTGTGGTCTGTAAGTAAGGGTTAGATCCAAAAAAGCCAAGCATATTTCATAAAAAAAGATAAAGATATGTCTTTTCTGAAAGGCTGAATGAAAAAAACATTGCTAGACAGTTGAGCTGTCAAGAAGATGATGAAAAAATATGTTTAGACTCTAGATATAGATCTTCAGAATCAGAAATGCACTTAGTGATGCAACTGGTATATTGCAAGGTCACAGTAATGTCTATACTTAATAAATGATAACTTTAAGAACACCTGTTATGAGAAAAGGCAGAGCTTTAGAGTTTCAGTGCATGATACAGAAATAACAATGTTTATGTAATAAACTGGCTGTAAATCTTTGTCATATCACTAAGTCAGCACAGATAGTAGCTCATGCAGCTGCTACACAGGGAACTACAATGAATGGATCTTAAATACAGTGATGATCTAACCTCCAGGTTGTGGTTGTTATTGACCAAAGGATTTTCCTCAGGATGTCGTTTAGTGTCATTTTAAAGTTGTTGAGATTCAGATTCATTAGCTTTGCATCTGGGTTTGTTTTAATTGTAGGTTTGTGTAGCCTACAGCAGCCATGAACCATTCATCATTTCTGTGTGGTCACAAAAATGAAAAATGTATGCAACAAAAAATGCACCTTGTAATGATAATGGGAAAGCAAAGTCTGAATGATTTTACAAAGTTTAAGAGTCAATCTTAGCTGTGAGCATCTTTATTCCTCAACACAATCTGAACCCTCAAAGGCAGCTTTTCTTGACATTTCTTTAAATTGTCTTCAGAAATAGTTTGCCAGGTTTCTTGAAGGACATTTCAAAGCTTATCTTTGGATGCTTTTTGTTCCGTTTTCTGTCAAGATCATCCCTCCCTGCATCAATAATGTTGTTATCTGGGAGGATTCATCACTCCTTAAGACCTGTTGCCACTGAATTTCAATCCAGCTCTAGTGTCATTTTGCATATCTCAGCCTTTTTTTCCCCTTTTTCCTTTCCCTAAGAATGACTTGGGAGCCACAGTTCCACTGAGACCATTTCTATCAGGCTTGATGAGCAATAGAAAGATCAACTGAAGGTCTGGATGTCTCTCTCAGGTTGTGTCATGTCTGCGGAGTCTTTCTCCTTGTTTCTGAAAGAAATCCTTTTTATACGTTACTCATATGCTCTACATAGGGGTTTTTTTGGCTTGCCGTTTATTCATTTGCCTTCAACTTGTCCTATATTTGCTTTACATTTTCTATTTCTATTCTTTTTGGACAACTGCAACCTACGATTGTCAACAAATGTTTACTCTTCCATTACAGAGGGAGAAAAAGAGATGTTACTGAAATAAACTGAAATTGACAAAAACTAATATGTAAAGATTTCAGGAACATCCCTTCTTTTTTAATCGTGGTAAAACACAACTGTTTTTTAGAAAACAAGCTAAAAATATGAGAAATTAATAAATCGTATGTCACTAATGTATTGATATTTAGTTGAACAATTCATCGATCAATGCAATCAAGTGTTTTCTGTAACACTCCATTAGACTTCTGCACCTGTTGGCAAGTATTTTGGCCCACTGCTCATCATCAAAGTGTTCTCATTGGTCCAGGACTGTTTTTCTTTTTGTTTTTTCTACTATTTTTTTAATTTCATTAAATTATAAAACAATGTCTTTTTTCACAAAATAATAATTTAGCAAATTTATATTTATTCAGTCTTCAGTTTTGAATGACCAATAATTCAAGATTTATAACTCAGTGCTTTTTAACATGAAAAAACAAACAAACAAACAAAAAATAATAATAATAAAGCAGCCAATGTCCAAAGAAAAGCTTTTAAAGACCTTCAGAAAATGATTGGATAAGTATTGCGCTAGACCAATGATCACAACAAAGTCTGGCTGCTTGAGGGTAAAATTTTGCAAAATTAAGACTTTGATATCATTATTTTATAATGGACTTTCTTAAAATTGTAGCAATGTAAAATATCTTAAACTAGTACATTTCTTTAAAAACTAATTTTACAATGTTCCATACGTATCATTTTGAGGCTGGCATGAAACTGGCCATGAATGTTAAACCAGTAGTTCCTCTCTGTGCACCATTTGTACTCCCTAGAATACCTTAAGTGGTGTGTTGTATTGACTCATGAATGTCCTCGGTGATTGTTTACTACTTATAAATTTTTGATTTGGTGTTTATTAATTAGCAGCACCCCTTGTTGTTATGGGTTTATGTTCGTCACCCGTGCTTTTTAAAAGGTAATTATAAGCTGCAATGGAATGGAGATTGAGGTCTAATATTATCATCTCAGCATCCATTGAAATCATTATAAATTCAGCCCAAAGTGCTTCCAAATCATCCTCCTGATCCTTTGATCTGAACCATTTCAGACTCAGCAGGAAAGGGTAATATATTAATTTTAACATTCACATTTTCAAAAGAAACACATTGTCTTTATCAGAATACAAACATTAGCATCACTCTGTCTGCAACTTAGCCAGCCGTGCTTCATGGTGGAAGGTGTGTGGGCTTCTCAAACTCACTAAGACTCCACTAGAGAGTCAAGTGGATGATCAAACAGTAAGCTCCTCTTTAAAACGCTCAAGAAAGTCTACTGTAAAATTCTTTGAACACAGACACACATTATAAACCTCACCAAGTGGTCTACTGGGAATCACTTAGTTAGACATGTGTGTGTTAGAGAGAAGCCGTATGTGTGTACTAATTATTCACCGTACAGCGAGCACTCATGTCATTTCCATAACTGCTGAAATCAAACAAAGTCAGCGCAGAATGACAGGCGTCATTAGCACACGTGACGCTACCAGACCAGTTAATGCCAGGGTAGCTAGAAACCTGTCACACTGTTTTGACTTAAAGGTCGGGTATGGAGGAGATCAGAGACCAAATTCCCATTCACAGACAGATTTCTTTTACAGAAAGAGACAGTTAAACATGAGCGAAGACAGATGAGAGATTAGACAGGAATAAGTTCAAATAGATTTACTGGAGATGAAAATGTGCATGTGACAGATATTGTATGTGTGAAAAGTATATGTATAGCAGAGAAGAAAAAAGCGTGGGATTTTTTAAAATTTCCGTCTCACACATCTCACACGCCGTTTGTTCTGGTTGGTTAGCTGCTGTTAAACTGTTCCAGGTGGACACAATTTAGTCTTTAAGCATGGAGATAACTGCACTCATTCATTGTGACGCATTCCTGGAATCGTTCATCATGAGTGCATCTAACGTAACGGGGACAGAAGCGGCCTGGGTCCTTCTCATCTCCAAGCTGCTTGAGTGTGTAGCTGTTTTTGTTCAATTGTGGGTTTCAGAAAATGATTAAAATGGCTGCATGTCAGTTCAAACGCTGGAGATGCTGGAAAGCTGCAGGAGAAGCAGGTTTTAGACACAGTTCATCTATCCAGCAAGCACTTAAGCTGGATAGATGGTAACACTATGGTAATACTGAAGCAAGTTAAAAATGACCCGATGTCCAAATATTATAAAAATGTAGATGAGAAATGAATTTATTTAACCTTTTAATTCTCATCTTTTGCTGTATAAACTTCTTATTTTACATGGTCAAGACTTAGCATGTATAACTGCTTGCAAACTTATATGCATTCCATTTGTTATTTGGTGTGTATTCACCCATTTTTCCTGTGATATTTCCCTGTTTTCCATGATTCTTGTGCCATCCTGTTTGCTATTTGGCAATGCAAGGCAAGTTTACTTGTACAACACATTTCCTGTACAAGACAATTCCATAAGACCATAAGACATTAAAAGCTGTTCGGAATGACCTCTTGACCCTCTGAGCCACGGTTGTCCATTACTGTGGTGTACTATTATTGATGCTGACGACTCTCTCTGGAGGTCTAACTTCTGAATCAAAGAGGTTCTGATTTGCTTTTCTCTTGTGCAAACAGCTGAACTTTCTTGGTCTGACACTCCAGGAAAGCACAACTTCAAGAATATGCTCAAAAAAGCTAATGAAGGTGAAACCTTTTGCGAAAGCTATTTGAATTTTTAAATTTTCGTGGTGCCTCCACCTTGTTATCATGCTCCTTTTTCTTCTTTCACTCTGCCTTTGTACAAAACAAAAATATAACACTGTGATCATAATCCTATATAATATGAGAAATGGTCAAAATGGGAACTTTTTTGCTGCTAGCTGTTTAAAGGATGTGGGTCAAAGTAGCAGTCATTCTTTCATGGAAACATCATACATTTGACATTGTCAGAACTCCATCCCGATCAACTGATAGTCTCAAGACTTGAAAATGTATGACGACTTTCTTTGAACTTCTCACCACTGCCTGGTATAGTACTGCTGTTTATATCCTTATCAAAGAAATTATTTTATGTTGATCATCTTTCATCTTCAGCCTGAGAATTGTAACCGGTAGAAGGATTTAAACAGAGTGAACACCTGATTGACTTTGACCAAAAAAGGATAAGGAAATGTTTTTTTCCAAAAGTTTTGCCACAAAGAAAGTATGTAAACAACACAGGTTGTGGGTAAGTGTTGATGCTTTTCTTCTTTATCTCATCTGTGAAAAAAATTGTTAGTTACTTAAGTGAGACATGACCCTAGACACTCCAGTAATAGTAAACTGAATATTACTTTCCCATGGATATTTATTTGCACATTTACATCCGTTCAGATGTAATTGTGGGGTAAATGGTTATGAAGTGGAAGCTTTGTCCTCATCACTGTTTAATTACTCTGCATATTGTTGCTGAGTCCACAAAGTCAAACTCTTGTCCGCCACAAATGGTATATTTAAAAGAATGATAATAGAGGCAGAGCCATTAGTAGCCTCTGATTTATACGTAGATTCATCTGGGCAATCCGAAAATCACAGAAAAACACATCCTGATGATAAATATGCAGATATTAAACACACAACCCAATATTCACTTTTTCCCCTCTCCAGTTTACGCATGGTTATGAATATGGATGGAGGCTGTTGTGGATAGTAGAGGAATAGGCCAATGATACTCACACTCACTCAAACACACATCACACTTTGGTGCTGTGATTCCTATTTCCCTCAGCTTGGTTTCATGCGTGTGCATGAATTTCCTCTGGTTTAACTGTTGAACTCTTGAATGAATGTGTCATGGCATATCAGTATACTGATGTACATACTGTATTTCCCCTTTAACCTACTAGCCCCCTGTCTTATCATTTCTTTCTTTTACCACGTGACCAAAAGTCAGCTGATTGTGTGTGAGAGGGAAACTATCATTTTACCACAATAGAAGGAAAGGATATTTTAGTGGTGAAGTCAAAGGCTTGAGTTACATACGTTCAACTCTCTGGTGTGTTCTTTTTTATGCTTCCACAAGATGTAGATTATTTATGAGAACTCTTAGTAGAACATTACCCCGATATGTCAGACTGTCACAACGTGCCGTCGTTGCTTCCCTTTAACACAAGCCCCCAAGCAGCTGCCTTTTAGAATGATTGCTGATCAGATCAGTGTTCAGACAATAATTCAAGCAGGGAAATACAGTAAATTGACCCTTATCATGGCCGGTGCTAGCTATTCGGTTGCCTCAGGCACAACAGCTTTTTGATGCCCCTCATTTTTTCAATCCAATAACCTTTACAAAACATACATACTATTCTGTGATACATAGTATTTCATGATGTTTGGGGTTCTTTTGGACAAAAAAATTCATTTTTGTTATTCACCACTAAAATCAGCCCCATTAAGGGCCCATAAATAAGATTCTACTAAATAAAAAAAAAATTATTTTAAGATTTGTGAGGATGGATTTTCCTCCAAAAGAATAGCCAATATAAACTGACACAGCCAATTTAATGGCCATATTTACAGGAAAAAATTTCATGATTGTAAAAAAAATGTCCACAATTATACACAGTTTAAACTTCTTTTAGTGCTCTAGTAGTGTTCCAAATATAGCCCAAGATCAGTAGCACCAGATTCACAAAATCAGACCATAGAACTGTAAGATGAAATGATACATTTATTACATTAACAAAGCTATTTTGTATTAACAATGCCTGCAATCATTAAATAGATAGATAAAATAAACATGAAATTACCACAGTCATAATGAAGAGAAAAGAAAGATTTGAGTACCTTTGTCTGTCAAAAAATGATCAGAACCAGAAGGCTGGTGTGTTGGATAGGCTCTAATTGTCTATTAATCATATTAGTTTTGCATTTTCATGGATCAACATGGTTCAAATTGAAAGAGAATGGGACATATTACATGTAACCATCATGTTAAGATTGTTGCCCTGCTCACAAAATCAATTCAGCTGAAATAAAAATATTGTTACCATAGTACTGTGATCTATAGACATCATTGAACATATCCGAAGCTCAATCAGTCCATGTTATGTCATAACATTTAACCTTTCTGGTGGTCAGTTCTGCTGAGTCTCTGCACCTTCCATTCTGTTGTTTTACTCTCTCTTCTGTTTATTTGCTTCTCATTTTAAGTCTCTGACTCGCTGGAAGTTTATGGGTCAGTTCTTTTCATGTTTTCTGTACGTGCAAAGAGGACGGAGGGAGCCGTATGGGCTGATATTACAGCAAATAGAGCTTCCATGTTTTGTTTTTTGGGGGGCATTATAGCAGCTTACAACAGTCTGTATCTATTCATATATCATCAACATAGAAAAATAAATAAATAAATAAATAAATAGAAAGATAAATCAATGAATAAATAGATAAATAAACAAATAAATAGATGAATAAATAAATAAATAGATGAATAAATAAATAAATCAATAAATAGTTATGATGTGCCCCTGCTTCCCCTGGAGCTCTGCCTCTTCTGTCTATGTGATAAAATTCCAGATGGAAAGATTTCTTATGACAACAAAATTCGAAAATGGTATGTTCTTGGCAAAGCTTCATTTCTATGTGTTTACAAGTTTCGATATGGGCCAGTTGATGAGACAGCAGACAGCTCTGCCCCATCAAATCAGTGAGCAAAATCAATGTGTGCCTGTCCCATTGTGCAAATAGGTTTGTAAATTATACCAGCCCCCTCACCCACCCGGTGAATATTTTACAATAACTGAAAAATAAAGAAAGCGAGAGAGAGTCAAGAGAATAAAATAAAAAAACTAGAAATGTGTTTTTATCACAGAGTCTGTAAATTACTTATTCTGTAGACAGCTTGTTAGTTTCACCGCCTCTCTGTCTTTCTCTTCTGGAGCAATTAGACCAGACAATTGCTCCCCTGGAATTGCCTGTCTGAGAAAGGCTTGATGCCAGCTACTCAGGAGCCAATATCCTTCATGCTTTTTACTGCCGTGGGCTAGCTGGGCTTCTCCAACGTGATAACATGAGTGGCCAAACAATAGACCCAAGTTTCTGCCAATCACAGTCACAGTCAATCAAACACAACTGGCTTTCTATGGGAATGACTGCAATAAGCATGCCGCGGTTATAAACTTTTAGGAGAACAGGATTTTGACATCTGTTATTGTTGGGGGAGACAGCAGCTTTCAGCGCTGAGCACAAAGGCAACAACAGGAGAGCGACCGAGCCACTGCCGAAGACTGTTACATGAACTATGCTGTATAATTTTCTCTTGACACTTGTGCATGCATTCTGGATGAGGGACAAAAAACTTTTTGAAAGATCTTGTTACAGTATGTCGTAAAGTTGAACCTTTCTAATGGCAGCCAATTTCTGCTGACCCTCTGGAGCTTCCATTCCTGTTGCCTTCTTACTCTCTCTTCTATTTATTCACTCCTTGTTAAGTAACTGACTCTAAGAAATACTGAAATAAAAAGTGAAGTAACACTTCTTGACAGGAACCCACAACACCTGTCAGGAATTCAGCATTAAAAACAAAATGCAGCATTGTTTCAAATGGGAATGGAGAAACGGGTTTTGCTTTTGCTACCTGACTTGTGTAGGGATGAGAGGAAGAGAGGCTGTGACAGAACTGGGGTGACTGAAGGCTTGTGAAAATAATATTTCCAGAAAGGGTCCTAAAAGATTGCAGCAACAACATTTAATACGGAGGAGAAATCTTCTCTGTTGTTTCAGTTCTTACAATTAATTTACAGTGAAGTGTCTCTTTGTGTTTCTGCAAGCAAAGCTTCTGTGTTTATTATTTGTCGCACCTTCACCAGTCTGCCATGACATTATGACCACTCACTGGTTAGGTCTTTCTGCAAGCAACCAAAAAAGCTTCCAGTCTGGAGACAAGAAAATCATCTGAAGATGTCCTGGATCGTCTGGTACCAGGAAGCTGAAGTGCTCTATACACAGAAAATCCTGTCCACTGGGTTGAATTTTATGTTATTTAAAGCAAATAGCTCAGTGTTGATATGATATGGATGCGTAAATTATGTTGAAATGTTTCCGAAAGCATGACAAGAGAAAACCAAGATAAATCTGAAATTTGGGGAGGATTTTTTTAGGGATATGAGTTCAAAAATGTATAGCATAAATGATGATTTAACAACACATGGAGAGTCATAAATTTTTTAAAAACTATTTTGAAAAGTAAAGAAAAGAAAAAAAACTATTTTCGCTCGCTCTTATGTTTATCCAAAAAGGTGCGAGGGGAAGCTGTCTTATCCGAATTACAGCTCCTTTGGAGGACTTGCCTAACCCTCAAAGAACAAATTTGCATCTTGTTTAAAGTAACAGTTTTTTCATTATTTCATCATCCTCACACAGCCAGTGCCCTGCTAGTTTTACGTTTCCTGCTAAAACACACCTGAGTCAGATCAGTGGATCATTAAGCGACTAGTTCAGAACTTGATAACAACAACTTTTTATTTGAATTAGCAGAGAAAGCGGGAAACCGGCCGAAGAGATGCAGTGATGTGAGTCACACGCTTTCCCTCATTGTGTGTATTTCACCGAGGATTAAACAACTGTTCTTTTAATCATTATTATTTTATTAACCGTCAAAATTTTGTGTCAGCACAAGTATAATATCCTAATTCAGAGTAACGACTCTGAGTTTTAGATGAAATACGCCACAACACCGAATGACATAATCTCTGGGAGCTATTGGAGGCAGAAAGAATTACCAGGCCTCCCAGCGGGTCGAGCAGGTGACTGACAGATGGTGCTGGGCTGGCTAGCCTGCTGACCAGCTGGATCTCCACTGCAGGGATGCCTCTCTCTCCCTTCACTGGGCCACTAATCCTCTGCCACTTCTAGTCACAGTCCTGACCTCGTGATCCCACACTGGTACCTCGGTCACTTGCGCGTGACAGCAGTGTGCTTCCACACGGAGAAATGTCTTCGCTGCATCGTTGGGAGGTAAAAAACTCAGGCTGTGTAAAGGCTGTGTAACAGAAGGTTGGCAGATCAATCTCAGCTGAGAGATGGCGATATGATTTGTGACAGCGTGATATCCCCTGATATGATTCTCCCTTCACCCGTTTCTAGCTGGGTATACACTCAGCTCCTGTAGTTTCAGTGCCATGTCTTTATATTTTGTGCCCTTCCCTTTGTTTCATTCTCCACACACAGTAAATTTACATTATCCCTCTCAGACAGCACTGAGTTTGCTATCGGTGATATATACTTGCAAGAACATAATACTTTTGCCATATTAGGTGCTTTATTAGCAAAAAAAAAAATCATAATGTGGTTTTAAATTGACCATGATTTGTTCTATGAATGCACACAGTAGTACAAGTTTGTTCATTCCACCAAGAATGGCAACATATTTCAAGATGTCTGAGCTTCATCAGAGAAAGAAAAATTACATAAAAAGCAAAAATGATGAAAGATCCTTAACAGGAGAATGAAGGAAAAACTTTGGACATGGTCTCTTTAGGTTCAGAAATTCCCAAGGAACAAATTTGAAGCTGCAGTCAGTATTTGTGAAGATGTGTTCATCTTTATGGTATATAACAGCCTTAAATCTCTCATAACAAAGGTGTCCTGTTAGTTTAAGTGTATCTGCATCAAAATCACATTTGTTGGCAGAAACATGGGGGTGCAAAGATTTCCTGACCACCAACACCACCAGTGAATTCTTCACTACTGCTTCAAATATGCAAGAGAGAAAATTAGATGCTCTTTTCCTCTGAACTGATGCAGTAAAAGACAGCAAGAAGAGGGAGGGTTATATTTCATGATTTTACATCTAAAATTCCCTCAATGGTCTTTTTTCCCCCCTTTTTTGAGAATTACAGAGTTATCCTCCTCGATCTTTGTTAAAATAGTCTTCTCAGTCTTTCTCATACTTTTATATCGTCCAGGCTTCCTTTTTTTGTAAATGTTGTGCTGATAGGCAATGATAAGGTCCAGTCGTGGCCATTTGTCCATATGCGTATAGCAATAGGAACACTGGTTCTTGTTTGTAAAACAAGAACCATTAATTTCTGTAAATCGGCACGATGATAATGGGTATATGTGTCATTTCATGTAGTGCAAACAGAGCTAATTTATCATGTTAAAATATTGCATCATTACATAGTTTGCATACTAAATATGATTTTGCTGCAGAGGTCATCTCAGAGTTGCCACATCCACTGCACAGGAGATGATATACGGGTCTTTAAGATTATTAATTATTTGCTAAATTAAAGATTTTAAGTTATAGTTGGAAAATATCAACACAAAAAGCTTCCAAGGCTCCACAGTGCACTACTCTACCTATTCAATGGTGTAAAAATCAAGCTGTTTTATTATTATACCTTACAAGAAGAACAGCTGCACCCTGAAAAACAGCAACACAACACAGCCATGTTCACAAGTTTTATTTTCTATGACTGTGTAGCTTGGGTTTAATTTGATCTTGCATTATCACATACAGTATAGCTAGTTAATTTACATAGCTATGCCTTGCAACCAAAAGCAGGGATAAAAAAACATCCCTGCTTTTCTCATTTACTAACAAAGCATGACTGAGTCATCTACGTATGCGCCTTGACTTTGCCTCGGAACAACAGAGGGTGGCAACGTGTCAGCCATTGTCTGATGTGATTGAAAGCAAGGGTGAATGTATCTAGAAGGCACAAACCAAGTGACCAGACTTGCTCAGCCAACCATGCATGAAAAGCCATCAGAGCAAGCCAGAAGACTGACAGATGCATGTGCTAATTCCGGACAGTAATTATGCATTTGTGCATCTACATATCTATGCATAGAAAACACTCAACAGAGAATACCCACGGGCTCACTTCGCCTAATGCCAGGCACTCATTAGCCTTTACGTAACTGTCTGTGCCTCTTCTTATGCCAAACGTCCCAGGAAAGGCTTCTGGAGGGTGGGGAGGGGGGGCTAACAAGCTGTGTGGGCAGCGGGGAATAATTTTAGGGGCAGCAACGAACAAATTGTCTTTTGATGTGAGAGAGATTGCCTTGTCTCCAAGGGAATGTTGAATCGTTCCAAAGAAGTGTTACAGGCACAGAGAGCTTCATCGTTTATGTGGGGATGCCTTGTGGGTGGTTCTCTGCGTGTCTTTTCATGTCACGGAGAAGTGAGAGCATTGCTTGTGAGGTCCACAGATCTCTGAGCTGTCCTCATTAGAGTCTCTAATGTGAAACTGAAGCCCAGAACCCCATGGCCTCACTGAGAAATATGAAAGATTTTCTATCCGTCAGCTGTCATTTGTCATACTTATGTGTAATTGTATTGTCTTGTTTGCTGTATTACCAGGGCAGCTGCATAAAAAAACAAAAAACAAATCCCTGTTTAACATTGGATTTTCATGCAATGAATCACATTACTGTGATTGTCACTATTGTCATTCGTACTGGAGATGAAAGACATCATGAAAAGTTGAATGTATCCAGAAAAATGACAGCCCTCTATGTGAACTGACTTATCCGTAATTTAGCAAAGGCCAGCACCTTCTCAAGGGCAAGTTTAGAGCGTCACCTTCAGTAGCACCCAAAAGAAGAACTCTTACAACTCAATTTATGGAGTTCAGGCTCTACACTGTTCACCTTCAAGGTACAGAGCGTTTGAATCAAGAGGTGTTCAACCATGGCTGCATGCCCCTCTGCCCATAAAAACTCAATTTTAATTCATTACACAGGTGAACATATATGCACTTCTATTAAATTGAAAATGGCATTGCAGAAAAACAAAATTACCTCTTGCCACTTACCTCTGCCTCTTGCCAGAGATTAAGGAAAGTATGCGAGGAATTCTCTTGAGGAGTATAATTGAAATCTATAGGAGCTTGGAAAACATGTAATATGTGGGGGGAAAAAAGACCATCAGAATGTTTCTGCTTAGTTGTCATTTTTCCACACATTTCAAACGAGAGGCTCAACTGGCATCCTGCAGTTTTAATGTTCAACAATGATGATTGGTTTTCAATCATTCATTAAAAACTCACCATGCTCCAAGGCACAAATCTGTTATTAAGAAACATTTTTTCCCCTTTCAGTCTGGCCACCAGCCTCTTTTCTTTCTTTAAGCTCGTTCATCCATTCTGTTTCATTATTTAACTTCTAATTAAAGCACCTGCAGAAATGCCCTGAGTCCGCTCCCGAACATACTGTACTGTATGTCTCTGTGTGCTTCCAGACAACAGCTGAATTAAGCAATCAGTCTGCTACTTGCAGCTCTGCCTTCACCCTCAAGCTGTTTACATCGTGTCCACTTTACAGTCTGGAAGTTTCTCCACATTATTACATTATCATCCTACATGTATGTAAGACACTTCAATGTCCATAATAAAGCTGCTGAACCATTCAGAACCTGTAATTTTGTCATTACAGGTGGCATGAGGACAATGTTTTATTGCTTTAAATAAGCGGAGTCATGTCAGCAGCTGGGACAGATACTCTCATACAGAAACAAATGCATCATCAGGAAAGATGACAAGTAAGCTGACTAGGCTGTTTAAGCAAAGCTCAGTTCTTCAAATCTCCCTGCACTGACTGTAAACTGAAGGTACATGGAACATTTTGTCAAGTGCAATTGCATAATGTGGTTCTTTTAAGCCTGGAAATTGTTCATGGGTATGTGGACAGTGAGTTGCATTATTGCACTGGCTGGGATATGTTAACTATAGGAATTTACATTATAAAACAATGCACTGGATACCATATATGCCAGACTCTTAATAGTTTCTGAACACTGCCCTAAAACACACCTTTTATTTATCTACAAAGCCACATTGCAGCTAAATGTATTAAGCTTGTGTCAGTCACTGTGCAGACTTTGGCAGATGAGCAGGCTGAGTTGTCAAAGCCGGCATGATCCTATGAAAAAAGCAGTACTTGAAAATCGTGTTTCTATTAATAGGCCTTTAAAGCTTACAGTATATGATGTTTTTTAAATGAATTGCCTCAACTCAGCATTCGCAGCATGCACTCTCCTTCACTTTGTCTTGTTTGTTGTATTTCGCTTTTTAGCGCAGTAATAGAGAGCGCCACATACCAACAGATCAATTAAACTTATTATGCAGCTTGGCACATGTTTAAATGTTAAGCAGCTGCATATGCTGACAATCTATCAATTGATCCAGCTATTTCTGCAGGGCATGGAGTTTACCACCAGGCAGAGAGCCAACCCTCTGTAGAGATGAGCTTACTGCTCATCACACAACATATCACGAGGCTTTCGCTTGGACCGACTACCCAGGGAACATTGTGTCACATGCTCAGATTGCTCCTGATGTCCCTGAAATGTACTGTAATAATGGTACAACAACTCTGGTAATTCTTCTCATGGTGCCTTACTATTAATTAAAGGGAGAAGTGACTCATATGTATGAGTGCTAAAATAAATTATTATAAAGGGAAATGGATCCCACGTTAGGAGGAGTTGTCAAAGAGCAAGAGCACCATCCTTGCCATCATCTTTAAGTTTTACAAGATTTAGGTACTTAATGCATGCTAATTGCTTCCCCTACTCTGTTCAAAACATCAACCTGAAGGATAAATTTTATATCAAGCTTAACAAAACAAACAAATGAACTTTGGAATTTTTGGACAAGTTATCTTTAACCGTTTTTACTAAGCAATTCATGTCAGGAATATTCTCGGTAAGGTAGTTATTTACACCTTGAGACAAAATAAATACCCTGTTTCAACCACTTGGGTGTTATAATTGAATAATAGCTTATGTCAGTAAACTATTCTCATGATGTTAATAATATGATGATGCTGTAATGTTTACCTAACCAACATATACTGAGATTAGTAGGTGATACTAAGCTTTGTCTGGTAGCATTTATTTTTTGAGAGTTTTAATGTCGGATTAATTCTGATTTTTATTCATCATTCATTCTGAAGAAGATGTGTGACCTATGAATGTTCAAATTTTGTGGCTATTCATCCAGTTCATTTGCAACCAAAATGGCAAAAACAGCTTGCAGATCAGCTGCGAAAAAAACAAAAAAACTATTGTTACTAGATTTCAAGGGAATGAGTTATTTCTATTGATATTTTGAATCAAGAGTATTGACCAATAAAAAGTGTGAGGAATTAAACATTAAAGGGACACTATGTATCAGATACACAGATAAAATCAGATACAGACTTATAGATGCACCGTCTCTGAAATGCTGAGGTGTAAGTCAACTCATCAAACCATGTTTTAATGATAAAGGGTCAAATAAAGGCTATTGTAAAGATGTTTTTCAGTAAAATCTTACATTTAGTCCATTGCCGTTATTTTCTTTTTTCCTTATAAGTTAGTTGCTGATATGAAAATGGAACTTATCCGTAGGAGTTCTTTTTTTATTTTTATTTTATTTTTTTTTAGCAAAGCTCTAGAAAAAGTCATTTCCTGTGCTGTCTCACCACCTTACTAATGAACTTATAGAAAACCACGGAGCCATGACCAAACTTAGTAGACAGCGGTAAGCAATGCACGGAGTAACTGCTGCAAGGTAAAAAGGTCACAAACTGTCCGAGTCCCTTGCTAATGATGCTGCTAAGTACCTAAATAAAGCCAGCTGGGGAAAGTGCTGACACATTCAAAAAAGGAAAAATAACACGACAAAAACCACATACTGTATACCTTCCTCCTACCAGTTCAATCCAGCTTCATATTCTTGAAGATGGATTTTCTCTGCTAATTCCCAGCCCTAATTCTCAGTGATAGACTTCCAATTAATGCTTAATTATAAAGGAACTTAAACCATTTGAGAAATAAACACAACATTATGTATTAACATTCTCACATGGGATCCAGGAGTTTATGGGTAATGATGATGTACAGTCTAATCATAGATTTCTGCTTCTGTCAAATCAGACACTTATTAGCATTCATATGCTTGTCCAATTATACCCACTGATTAATGTGCCAATCAATTGAACTTAATGATTAATGTTATTAAACAATGCATAACACTGATAAGCCTTATTCAAGCAGCAGGAGGTTCTGATTAGTAAGCACAACAAACTGTCGGTAAAACTGGAAACCATATAATGAGGGTAAGGTTAGAGGTGGGGGAGCATCGTCACACACATTAATAAATAAAAATATCAGCAAGTGGAAGTGGAAAGATTAAAAACTACACATTTAAAGGTTTCTCCCAAAGTGTGCTCCTACAGTGAAATGATAGAAAATTCCACATGTAGGAAAAAGCTTTTTAGAGGATTAGACTAAAAGTGGAGCATCTACTGAGTTTGGATTTCTCCCCAGTTTTTCATAAGGAACACAATGTTGTGAAATAGAGCAAATACTGTCTTCAAATGTTTGGAGGCAGAGCTGTTTTGGAGAGACACAACACCTGCTATGTTGTGCTGAGCCCAAAGTTACACTGCATAACATACTGAATGGTTATATTTCCCAACTCAGCATTTTAAAGGACAGTCCCATCCTTCTTTATCGTTAAACTGCTTCAATAATCAGCTTGTATTTCACTCGGCGAGCAGAAGCTCTTTAGCACTAATATGGCACTGTGTCGTATAACACAGTAGTTTTCAGTCGTATAACATCAACCCCTGTTGTCAGCTTCTGCATTTTCAGTAGCGTGGTCATCTGACATAAGAGAGGGACTCTGAGTGGCGGGAACTGTCTCATTTACCAGTTGACTGACTGTGAAGATTGAGCTCACTGGTCCAGCAGTCACAGCTCTGTGTACATCAGCTTGCGATATGAACAAAAGTGCAGAGTATTTAATGTGTATAAGTGGAGAAAAGCAATTCACAGATGCAACTTTGTCAGTGTTTGGTATAAAAAAACCAAACCAACATAAAGACACAGAGGTGGCAGGAGGTCCTGCTGTGTCTCCTGACGTCCCTAGCATCTGGAGAGACAAAGTTAGTAACATAAAACACCAGTTTATGCCTGCTCTATGAAAAAACAACAAGCATCAATTTTTTCCTTTATGCACTTGGTCGTCATTGTCCTGATCTTTTTTTCTTCTTGTGAAGTTGGATGCAGGCAGATTTGTTTGGGCTGCATCATGTAAGCCACACAGGGATCCAGTGGATGTTGGGTCGCACAGTATGGAAGCGTGTGTGTAATTTGAAAAATGTATTTCGCAATTGACAATTTAATATACAAAGTGGCAATGTAATATTCAATATAGTTTTGAACATCGTAATGACAAACAAGAATTAGAATTGAATGATCAAATGTCATATTGTCATGGTATATTTGCACCTTTATTCAATTACATATTCAGTATAATATTTTTGTGGTGTTTCCACCTCTGGCTATCGCATAAGCAGAGAACGTAAGAAAAAATTAGCGCAATAAGTTTTCCAGCCACAATAATTTTCATTCGTTCTTGTTCTCTGACTGAATCTTCTCATTTCTCGTAGACTGACCTTTTGTGTCGTACCTGACAGCCACATGGTCTCGCTCGTACGATACCACAGAATGTAGCAGATAGGGGTGCGAATCTTGCAGCAACTTGATTCAATTCGATTCCGATTCTTGGCGTAACGATTCGATTCTGTATCGATTCTTGAATGAAACCGATCTTAATTCACATTCAATCCTCTTTTAGTAACAAAACGTGCTGATTAACTCTGTTCTTCTATAAACCAGAAACAGCTCTGAGGAATTGTTTCATTAGTTGGAAGGAAAAAAACATTTTTGTTGCTGCCTTTTGGTTAAAGACGACCTAACTGGCAGTTTCCTTGTCTGAGCCCTTGTTTAATATTTTGTTTACAGAGACTCATTATCTGCATATTTATTGTTTTCTGTTGTGTTTTCATTAATCATTAATGAGACTGAGTGGCTTCTGTTTATTGTTTTTTGTTATCTCACATTTCTTCCAGTTCCAGTGAAAATGTAATTTACAGATGGAAGCTGATTGTTCTTTGAAAGGCTGTGCCAGCATTATTATGGCATTATCATTATATTAGTTGAAAGTGCCTGAAAATGGCATCATATCTTAGAGCAATATTATAGTTTGTTGCAATAATTTTTGAGTAGATTAATCACACAGAAGAATTAGTTATTGTGACAGGCCTACATATGCAGAAAGTTTAAGTGTGTCGTTGTAATCAGAGTGATGCATTCAATAAAAAATATTTGAAACAAAAATTCCAATATAGTCAGGATCTAAGGGGGGTAAAACACAACGGAGCCTGATTAACCCATTTCTTTCGGAGGTTAAATGAACTGTTTGGGTCCTGTAAGAATCAGCTGTTTAATAGCAAATAAAAAAAAAGGAGCAAAAGAGTTAAAACTCGAAATTCAAGAGTTTAATTTGATTTACAGCTGAGGTGAAGCTTATAGAAATGGAGCAGACGAAGAACAGGACGGAGCTTTTTTGCAGGAACTTCATGATCTCAAACACAGAAAAACATTTTTTTCATTTTATGTTCCTTTTTAAGTGGTATATCGGGCTTATTTCAGCTGAATTCCCCCGTGTTTCCATCACGTCAGCATTTCTCATCAGTGGAGTTCAACCAGTGTTTCAGTGACGGTAAAGCTTGAAAAACCGCCTTCCTTCCTGACGTGGAAGCAGTAAACCGAGTTTTGTCTGCAGCCTGGAACGTAGGGTGGTGCTTTCTGGTGTCACACCTGCCTACTGCATGAATGAATGAACACAAACAAGCAACACGTGAACGCTTTCATCAGTTTTCGATCTGTCCTGAAAGCCGTGCCCCAATTTATGCTGAATTTTCTAAAGATTTATAGAAAGAACAAATTCTTAGTGGGGTCACATACAACAAAACGTTCCTCTCTTCAAGCCGCCCGGCATGCCGCCCGTCCCCGTGCTGCATACAAAGGATGGAGTCGTACGCAGCACAGGTCCTACCCTGCTGTGCTGCTGATGGCTTTATGGTGCGTTCAGACCAAAAGCAGCGAGAGCGTCGGGAGCGTCAGGTTTACATGTAAAGTCTATGTAAATGCGCGTCAAGGTGCGGCAAGCAGTTGAGCAGCGCGTTTTGGGCGTTTGAGCGTCGGCTGCTCTCGCTGCCCTCGCTGCTCTCGCTGCTCTTGACACGCTGCTCGAGTTGGAAAATCTGAACCTTCGCTGCTTGACGCGGAGCGTCAACCAATCAGCGCAGCTTAGCTTTAGCTTTAGCAGATATGCTATGAAGCAACGTCGGGAAGCTGTTATCATCACTTAACAAAAGACACAAACGGAGGACAGACTTTGGCTGCGTCCCAATACACCCCCTAGCCCTACTTTTTAGCCCTACCCCTACATTTTGCGCGGTCCCGTGAAGGGTAGTGATGTCCCAATACTCCAAGCATGTAGGGGTAGTGGATATAACGAGGGGTAGTGGGTATGAATCCAGCCCTTCAGAACGAGGGAAATCAGATGCTGACTTGCCGAGGAAGGGCCAGATAAATATCCCGTGATTCTTTGCGTCATCCTATAAATATCCCATGATACTTTGCTTTATTATTTTCAATCATGGAGACCCCCAGAAAGGAAGAGGACCAGGAGAAGAAAATTCACAAATGTAGGTATTACTGCATGTTATATATATATGTATATATATAAAAACGTTTGAAATAAAAATGTTATGAAATGTATTAAGTAAAATGTGTTTGAACAGTGAATAATGCAACAAGTAACCACAACACTTGTCCACGACGAGAGCAATGTTAGCATATGTTGCTCACTAGCTTCCATATTGCCTGCTAATGTAGCCGGTATTTCACATCCCTAAAGCGGAACAGCAACAAGACAGCTACAAGTAACGTTATCTATGTTCGTTCTGAACGTTCGTGAGCGAGCTAGCCTACCTGCTAGTACCGTTAGCTTTGTTCGTTCCAAACGTTAGCGAGCGGGCTAGCCTACCTGCTAGTACCATTCAGTGCTGTGGTAGCAAGCCATAAAAGTTTGTGCTTTCCAGTAATCACATATCTCATTTTAGGGACTCCAGACCAAGTCCGAAAACTGATAACGTTTCGGACTTCTAATGAGGACCACTTCACAAAGAAGAAGTATGCTGCAAAGTCACTGTGGGGGTGAGCGATGTAGCTATCAACTTGCTAATATCAGTTATGTGGCCTTTAACCGTTGTTAACTACTATCCATCACTGCTTTCATTTAAAGGAAACTTATAAAAGAACTGGACCTGGAGGGCAAGGTGACCACAGCACAGGTTTCAAAAAAATGGGAAAATCTAAAGAAGAAATATAAGGTAAGCAATGGCAAATTTGTTTGGTGAGGAGATCATGCTTAGCAAAAAATTTCAATATGATGGATGTATCCTCTCTGTGTGTTTTATTCATATAGGACCTCAAAACTCCAAAAACAGGATCTGGAACTGACAGTGGGGAAGTCACTGCGGCTACATGGATCTTTTTTGAAGATATGCATGCGGTTTTAGGTGGTAGACCTTCAGTTCAGCCTCCAGTTTTGGTGGCATCTTGTGAGGATCCCACCCAAATTCTCATGGTAAATTTTTGCAGGAAAGCTCAATTGCATACCCCAACCTTTCTTCATCAAGTTATCTATTGCTGTCTGTGGTGTTTTCCTGCTGATTACCCAGTCTGGCCTATAAAACTTTTTTTTTTTAAACATTTAAACCAGACTTGTCAATATGCATAAAAAGGGGGAAAAACACTGGTAGGCAGCAGCTGGGAAGTTTGGCAGTAATAACAAAAGCCTTAGCCCCCAGTCAGAGGGTCAAGAAATCCTGACCGTGCAATAATGAAATGAAAATGATATTTAATTTTTGTTTATTATTAATGGAAATACTTTTATAATAATGAAATGAAAAGTACTTTATCTGAACTCATTTCAGAACCTTAACAACCCTTTACCGGTGTCCTCTCCCAGCAGTCGGGAAGAAAGCTCAGAGGTAAATTTGTATTTACACATAGATAAAAGTATGATGTCTGTGATGTGGGATGTGTATGATTTGTGTAATCAACATATCTGTTTATTTCAGTGCTCCTCCGAAGAAGGCAGCCCCTTAGCGGTCCCAAGCCCGACCACCTCCAATACCATAAACACCCCAACATCATCTGGAACAGTCTCTCACTCGCAGAATGGAGCTTCTAAGCGACCATCAGCTCTGCCTCCATCGCCATCTCCTCCCAACAAGAAAAGAAATCCTGTACTGGACTTCCTAAAGGAGGAGTCTACAAATGAACAGCGGCGGCATGAGGAGAGTGAAGCAAAAATTGACAAGTTCTTGGGCTTATTTGAGAAACTTGTCAACAAAATTCCTGATAAGTAGTTTTAAACCAGACTCTCAAACTTCATTCTACAATAACAGATTTGAAAAATGTGATCCAGTCAATAAGCTTTCATCATCTTTACTTCTTTGTAGACAATTGGCAGTTTTTTAAAGGCTAGTGTTCCCTGAAAATAAACCTTTGTCCATGGAGCAATTATTATTACATGGACAAATTTCAGAGAATACATTTGTATATAGTTGTGTGTAATACTGTGGACTGTGAAATAGTCATTGTTTTGATTTTATTCTTGCTGTTTACATTTCTTTATAAAGGAATGCACAAAAATTGTAAGCCATTTTGTGCCATGTTCTGAATACAAATGCTATGTATCCCAGATTAAAAAATAAACAGATTTTATTACACTTGTTTTCCTTTTTTTCATTGATGTTGGACAGTCTATTTGCAACCTTTTAAAGAAAAGCCAGGAGAGGGGAAACTTGTGTAAAAAATTTTATGAGACATTTTTAGAAATTTTACACTGAATTAAACCACAAACATACAAAAATGTGTCAACCCGTCATGTCTCATGGGCTTCCTGGGTGAGCAAGGCAGCAAGTCTGTCTCTTGTAGCGCTCCCAGACCTCTCATATGGGGCAAGGCCCTCACCTGGTGCGTGTGGCTCTAGGATGTCCTCAACATCTGGCTCCGGCTCTAGCATGTCACCATTGTCCAGGCACACATTGTGCAAAAAAGCACATGTTGCAATCACAAGTGGTGCAAAGGTTGGCCTAACTTCCAAGGCCTTGAACAGTGTAGACCGCCATCTTGTTTTCATTATTCCAAATGATCTTTCAACAACTGACCGTGCCCTGGAATGATAAAAGTTGAAACGTCCCTGCACTGCACCGATGACAGGCTCCTTGTATGGTGTTATTAGACCAATTGGACTGTCCAAACACGGATAGCCACCATCACCAAGTAGGAAGTATCCGGGGGGAGGATACTGTCCAGCCAGGTAAAACGGACTGTTTTTCAAAATACGAGTGTCATGGACTGACCCTGGGTAGCCCACAAAAATGTCCAGGAACCGCCCTTCAGAGTCACAGATGGCCTGCATATTGATCGAGTAGAAGCCCTTGTAGTTCAGGTAGTCCAGTCTGTGAAGTTGTGGTGGTTTTATCCGAACATGGCAACCATCAATCGCACCCACAGCATTGTTGAAGACGGGACGTCCTGCAAGCAAGCCAAAGCCCTGTCCAACCACATCCACATCTTCTGGATTTGGGAAGTGGATAACTTTCTTCAAGTTGTTCCCTATGTGCTGTGCCACTTTGTTAATAACCCGATGGACAGTAGATCTGGGCACACCGAAGACAGAAGAGACAACACGATAGGAAAGTCCATGAGCAAGCCAATACACGTAGATCAGGACCTCCAGTTGACTGCCCCAGCCATGATCTTCCACTTCCCTCTGGAGAAGCCTCTGCAGAGCATGTATTGCTTTCCTACTCAGGCGGAAATCTTGTCTCAGTTCAGCCTCTGTGTTGAACCACAGCCGCAAGACTGGCACGTGGTAGTTCAGCTTACAGTAGAACAACGGACGGCCACCCTGGAAAACAAAGAATGTTTGTTACTGAACAGGTCACATATTCAAATGAACCATTTTAATAATACATGTGTTAACACATTTTTTAGGTAGTAGTGAAGATGCACTGGGGTGTGTTATAATGAAAAGTGCGCAGACGATTGAATTACAAATGATGATAAAAATGCAATAATAACTTTTACCAACAGTTTTCTATATAATGAAGCTCTGTACACCACTGACATAATAAAAAATAAAGTAAAATGACCTCTTATGATATTTCTGTGAATGCCAACAGAAACACTTGGAGTTAGTTTATTCAATAATAATTATAATAATCACGACAAACATTTTATGGCGTTTTTGCAGGTCTCTAGGCCTCTTTTCCTGCTCCTGTTGTTAGATATCCCACTTCCTGAGTTTATACCCCGAAAGAAAATTAAAGTTCAGATAGCAAATCTCAACGGCTCAAAAACTCAACGGCTTATTAATACATCTACCATTTTAATTACATTCTGCATACGGCGTACAGGCGGCGTGTGAGTG
>JAVQJG010280170.1:0-10700 GCA_036024015.1 Craterocephalus amniculus
ATTTCATGTGAAATTAATCTTTTTCTCTGCTCAGAAGAAAAGTACAGTAGAATAGTTTTTAACCTTTTTTTTCGTAAATGAAACGACTGTGGAGATGATGGATGTTTTGTACTGTAAAGACAGTTTATTGTATTTCATGATAAAACACAGGAGGTAATAAAGAAATTCCTGGTCCTGTTTATTTTCATCTGCCTGAGCCTGCAGATGAAAAGTTAACCAGATGATTAACGATGGGTCAGTCGCCATTTTTCTTCCCTCGATTCCTATAAGTCTTCATGATATTTTAAGAATGGTATGTAATGTCTCGCACACTTAAATGAAAAGTGACAACATATAACATCCTTACTGCTTAAATTAGACAACGGCCATAGTTTTATTTTTGTTTGAGAAAGGATCCCTATAGGACTTGTTGTAATTTAGAATAAAAAAATCATCCATATCTTCTCAAAATGGATTTGTTGATGTGCTTAAAGGAGGTTAAAAGATTTTTCAGAATGTGTTTTTCTTTTTATTGTTTGTTTGTTTTTTTTGCTTTTTTAAAAGCTTGTCTTGTCCAGCATTCTAGCTACCAGAATGATGGTGTGGCTGTTGTGTTGTGCCAAGAAAAAAGACAGAACAAAGTGGAGACAAAATTACACCTTAAACTCAACAAAAAACATCCCATGACTGCATCAGGAGCACCAATAAGATGAGCAAGCTGAAATAAAAACCTTGTATCACACACAAGAAAAAACTACAGTAATTTTAAGTATCATATTCAAATAGAACAACACAGGCCAGAGGGATCATCAGTTTTATCAACCTGCATCTACCTGAACCACTGACATCATCTTACCCATTAGTATATCTTTACTCAAATCCGGACCCGACCCAATAATGTAAAACCTGCGATCCTACCTGCAAATAAAAGGGACAATATACAGCTTATACGATTTTCTCATTGATGCTCTCCCCATGGGCAGCTATTACAACACACATCTTGCATCCTACCTGTTTTTATTGACTCCTTGTCTTATCTCTTGCTGTTCTTTGGCTCTCCTTGGTTTCCATCAATAGTGTCTTCAAATGTTTCTTTGCTGAATCCGCTGGTGTGCGCTCAAGACTACTGATGTGTTTGCATTAGCCTGCTAGCATGTAACGCATGCGCAAAGTGATTGTAAATGATTGTAAATACACCTCCCTCCATCCTATTCTTGCATTACTTTTCCTGATTCATTCCCATATTTAATTAGATTCAAGTTCAAGTTTGGTTCCATTGTTGGGCAACCTCATTGTCAAAGTCGAAGTTTTAGAAAGGAACATTCTCCAGTAGCATTGGTTACAGAGTGTGAAGTAAATTCAGACTGCCTCCATGTCTGAAAAAGGTCCATCTTTCGAAGAGTAAAAACAAGGCTTGTGGAGCTTTTCTTTGTTTATTCTTTGAACTGCTCTATTTCATCAGAACCATGAAAGGTGCTTCCTTTGAAGTGGTGTAGTGACTCAATGAAGTCCTTCGGAAATGAGGATGCAAAATCTTTTTAAAAATCCAAAGCTGCTATTCAGTGCTGTGTAATTCATCCCTCTAGTCCATGTGCTCTTGTTAACAGGCCTTGTTTGCTAATTACATAACTGTGAATGCAAGAGTCCTCATTCATAGCCTTGATTTACTTGCCTGCTCGTTTGTTGCCAGAGGAATATTTCCGGTGGTCTCCACTTTTGGATAACATTTTCACCCTGTCAACTGGCTTTTGGTTCTGTCTTAACACAGAGAACACAGACATGTCCTACATCTGATTGACAGGTGAGCTAACGCTGACATGGCGATCTTACATTAAACATATGATCACAGGCTTTAGTCTTGGTATGCCCACGGCATACATCATATATCTTTATATTTATCATTATTTTGGACTGGACTCGTTTTGTTTTAACGTCAGTGGAATATAAAAGATTAAACAAACATCTGTGACAGTTTAGATTTATCCACCTAAAAAAGTTTAGGCTATATATTGCTCACCGACAATGTGTATTGTAAAAAAAGTAGTTCCGGTTTCATCACTTCGCTTGACTGATAAACTTAATCTCAAAGACATTTACAGTCATCAAAAATTAATAAAAGCAGGAAGTGCTTACACTAGCAAAGAAACAAGGAATATTTGGCACATTTTCATAACAAAAAATTCTGTAAGTTAATGTAAACCATAATAGTTTGAAGTTATGCAGTTTCATTTACAACTACTTTACATTTAAAATACAATGAATACAGACTGGGTTCTATATGGACTCCATGAAAAAACTACTTTAAGACGCGAGCATTCTTGCAGATTTATAACCTCTTTCTTTCCACAAAATAATTAACTTTATAATTATTGTCTTCTGAAAAAAAGGCACCAGATTAATCGTTGCAATTCTTTTGCATATTTTATATAACAGAAATGCATTATTTCATGAGTCCACATGGTGATGTGTGTGTATTACATCTGTCTCTCTCTTAACATGACTGACAGAGCCCCCTAACCCCTGATAGTGTGTGATACTTTAAAGTAGGACACTTGGCAAACGTGAACTTAATGAATATGTTATTCCTTCTAATAAAACTGCATAGACAGAATTGTGAGCTTTTGGCTGGGGTCCCTCAAGAGCCCAATGCAATTTTTTCTAAAAAGCTCTAATTAACAGAAATAAACAGAGATGACAAACAATAATATGTAGTCATTAGGAGCAAATAATCGAAAGCGGTAAGTTGATAACTATAATTTAATAAAGCACGTGGAAAAATGAGACAAGATGATTAAGGAACTTATTGTTTTAACTCTTTTTTGACTTTAGTTAAATTCCGTTACATAAATTGGATATAAATTAATTTAATGAAAGAAAAGAAAACAAGACTGAATAGGTGTAGGCTAAAGCCAATGCTTACTTCACCTAGCCTTAGCCTAAGATAATACAATAATATACCTTTTCCCTTATTTTTCAATACCAAATTTCATTGGATGCTTTGTACAATTCTCAAGTCTACAGGTTCATAAAAATTGAGAACCTTCAGTTTTAAGAGTAATTCATGTGTTGGCTCTTGATAATCAGCTCTCTTTGTAAGCCTGATTGTGTTGTTTTGCATTTAAAAAAATCTGAATTATTATTGTTTTATACTAACCGGACATTTAAAATTGTAAAAGTGATGAACAACATATAGTTTCAATTAAGAGGAGCTTTACCTTTGTACAATAACCAATGGATAACTCTGAGAATTTTATTTTTACTATTTTTTTTCAATTTCAGTGATTTTCATCCTGACTTTTACCTCAGTGTTATTTTTGTGGTTTCCAAATTGCATGAACTGAACATTCACTCCAAAGCATCCAAATCCTTTATTTAAGCATCCAGATGCTGGTCCAGATTTCCACTAGAGAAAAATAAATATGCCTGTTAGAGGCTTGGTTATGCTTTTTATAATGCATAGTGAGCTATTTTGATACCAAAATTTTTTTCAAGATGCAGTTTAACCATCTTTGAAAACATCACCATGTCATTTTTCAGAACTCTGCTCACACAGGACCTTCACTGTTACAGCTGTCATTTATTAAACATGCACTATTTTGTGTTTAATTGGGTTAACATAACACATTTATTTAGTATTCTACAAAGTTCATATGATATGAAATGTAAACATTTAAAGCATAAAAGAAATATGTAGATATTATGTTGAACAAAAGTTTGTTTTGTAAAGAAATATAAAAATGTAGGAAACAAAGCAGGAATGATTTAAACTGTGGGTTTAGTTAAATAATACTATAAGGAGAGATTTAATGAAAAATGATCAGATTTTCCAATGTCATCTTTATTGATCTTAGAACCTTTTTTAGCCTTTTAAAGAGCTGAGAGAAGTTCTTGAAAGATAGGATCAGGAAACCTCACTGTCAACATATCAGGGGAGAAAATCTGAAATACGAAGGACATATTAAGAGAAGGTCTCAGAATCTCCCTGTTGGTATGCAACCAGCAGCACCCATCAGGGGTTTGTTTATTAATTTAGGTAATAAGATACAGTTTGGCTTGAGTTGATGAGCCTGTGAATGGCATCACTTGCAGATTTGTGGGTAAGGAGTGTCTGTCAGAGCCGTTTCTCCTCAGCCGCCTCAAATTTCCCATACTCAGGCCAATAATTTAGCAGCAGACAAAGAATGCTCTAATCCTCTGATCATCTCTAAACTCTTAACTGTGACATTTGTTAATCAATAACAATCCAAAGCATGGCTTTTTATGTATGTTCTTTCTTTCTGGGCCCTTTTGTCTCACCAGAATCTGCTACCCCATCATCGACAATTTAAAATCTATTAACAATTAGAATAAAGGGGCTTTAAAACTTTCTTAAATCATCCATATGATGCTATAAAATATCACTTCCTAGAGAATAATATTACTTATATTTCCTGCTAATGTTTGACTTTCTTGCTGTTTTTGTGGATACTGACATTTGATATCAGTCCTGACAAAAGGCTAAAGGATTTTGTCGCTCTGTATTATAGCTGAGGAGTCAGATAGAATCCCAGGACACAGTTTAATACTAATTTACATTAAAAAGCATTAAAGACATGGCATGCTAGTTACACAAGCAAAACACGTATGAAAGATTAGCCGATATGAAAAAGGCTGAGCTGCAGAATCCAGAAATCCTTTATTGTAATGTGCACTGCAGTTATGTTTACCATTCCTGCCAGACTATGATCACTTTATATCAAAGGTTACTAAAGAGATCAGAGAGGAAAAACATGTCATGCTGGTAAGACAGCTTTATCTGGACAGTTTGCACACTGCTGGTAGGAGACAGGGTTTTGCTTTTTAAGACTTTAATCTCTTAACTAATTGAATATTTTACCATTTCTGAAACATAATGTGAGTTAGTTGATGGATTTAGCGGAAAGAGAGTAAAACTTAAAGCTCAGGCAGCACAAAGATCAATGATGATCATTTTCATCAATCTTACATTTGATTCTACAATATTTGATCTCCCTGCATTTATTTTTGTAGGCAGTGCTTTTTGGTGTACAACACATACAAGTCATACTTCTAAAGTGATTTTTTGCCTTCTGGCAATTACAGATGCACAATAATAATCTGTCAAATGGACATAAACTGCATGTTTCAGATCCATATGAGGAATTTTTTACAGTGTGTTATAACTGAAAATGATTATTAATAGTTCATCCTTTGTAATCACCCTGAAACCATTGACTTGGATCTTTTTTTGAGTAGAAAGAACAACAGAATGTGTTGATAAATTTTCCTGTAGCAAAGCAGCCTGTATGTGAAGCCTGGAGCTTTTATTTTTTAGCATAAATAATGCCCAAATAAAGCATTTTTCCAAGTCGATAGCTTAGGCTATTAAGTTTTCTGATGATCCATACATTGTTCGCTTGTAGCTTGTGTTGAGAGAAAGGTGTGTTCTGGAGCTCCTCTCAATTTGTCAGACTTATAAAATAAAGAATTTAACTAAAGCCCCCTATGAGATATCTCGAGGGGTTTTTGCTTCGTTTACAAGACTGGAAATGGTTAGAAAATTAAATTGAGCACAGATCAAACCTCCTTCTCCTAAATGTTATAGTCGATTGTCTGTGTTCCTGACTGCTTCAGATCTATAGTCTTGTTTAGCTGTTATTTGATAATAGTTGGAAAACTGAAGTGCTTAAGAAATCCCAAGTATACAAGGTTTTATTCAAATCTGCTTCATTTTTAGGGTCCCGTTGTGAAGTTAACATCAACGAGTGTGTTTCAAGCCCATGCCAAAATGGTGGAAGATGTATTGATGGGTCTAATCAATATCACTGCTTGTGTCCTGATGGCTTCATTGGGCTCTGCTGTGAGACCAACATTGATGAGTGCATGTCAGCACCTTGTCTTCATGGGAGGTACAGACTTTTCTCCATCATTTAAGACGTAAGCACAGCAAATTGTGCAGCAGTGACATGGAAATGGATATTTAACTACATGCCCCCCTGTGAGCACCCTGAGCGGCAAGATTTTTGCCAACATGCTTTAAGGATGATGCACTTGCAGCTTGTATTTGTGTTGTTTAGATTAATCATTAATTGGAACAAATATTAGGAATCTCTGAGTATTCTGCTTATATATTTCAGCAAAAGACTTGCTTATTTAAATTCTTTTTATGTTTGCGATCCCATTTTGATGACTAATCTGACCTTGTCTTTTGTGACCCTATCAGCTGTGAGGATGGGATATATTCCTACACCTGCCTTTGTGAACCTGGTTGGCTCGGCAACAGATGTGAAACAAACATTGACGTGAGATGAACTTAATTAATAAACCTACCGGGTGTTCTGAAGAAATGTCAGGAGAACTTTGTAGTCTTTGTATGGCCTTTGTTATCATTAACTCTATTGACTTTTCTACAAGATAAGTCAATCGCGCCACCGGGATCATGTAAACATTGTACAAATACCTAATTAAAAGCAATTGCTTACTCTAATGTCTAATTGATTCAAACCACAGCTTTGTGCTGTACTCCAAAGATAGAACTGCTTACTTGGTCTTTGTTGATTTTTATCCTTCAAAATTCATTTTAAACCAGAAACATGCTTAGGTACACATTAATAGATCATGAATAGAATATGTTTTACTTGTGAGAAGGTTTGTTTTGTTTATTTATTTTCTTATTTACAGGACTGTGCCCATAGTCCCTGTTTGAACGGAGGTTCGTGCGTTGATCTTATTGATAAGTACGCATGCTTCTGTCAGGATGGCTACATAGGAAAGACTTGTGAAGTAGATATAAATGTCTGTGAAGACACTGGTCTTAACGTCTCCCTGTGTTTTAATGGAGCCACGTGCCTGGATGGTGAAGGATCAAACTTTACGTGCAGGTGAGTTTGTTAGCGGTTTATCATTTGATAAACAGTCCCTCTCTGAAGATATTGGGGGGGGGGGGCAGTGCCCCCATTGAGAAATGCTAATATAGTGATACTTTTAATCTAAATGTTTGTAATATACTGATTTTGTATGATCTTTCAAGCAATTTATTTCAAAATACCATGGGATTAATAGTGATGAAAAATGCTGATCGTTGCCTAGCACCAGTTAAAACATTTTCAAATAAATTAATTAAAGAAACTATCCAAAAAATGTTTTCATTAGAGAATAAGTCAATTTGGAAACATTGCTGAATTTTATTTGTATTGTGTTCAAATTTCTATGAATTAACTTAAAGTAAACTTCAAATGGACAGGCCTGAATAGCTGTGCTGCTAGTAATACATAACTGTGATATAAGATGCAAGTGGAGTATTTTAGGAGATGTCTGGGGTCCTGGCTAATCCCTGAACGTAAACAGAATCTATCTACATATGTCTACAGAAATATAGATATAGATATGCTTATGGATATATTTGTGGGTGTGACTAAATGAACTCCCAGCTGATGAATATGAGTTGCACTGTGTACTGATCCTCTCTAACTAGATTTGATATCATGATGGCTTACAGATCAAGATAAACCTTTCATTTGTATCTTACTAACTCATCCACCTTAGATCTTTTCTAAGAGATATAAAATGTTTGTGCTTCACACTGCAGCTCTAAAGCAGTTTTGTTTCCATTTTTGTTTTCTTTTTTCGTTTTGTTTTGCGTTTTTTTTTTGTTTTTTTTTTCAGAACAGCTATCTTGACCTTTGTAGCCAAATCTATGAGGCTTTATCTATGGAGTCTGCCATTGGTATGATATCATATTACAACCAGATTTTCTAAAGCCTGTTTCAAATGCTGTATTTTCTTCCCTTAAGGAAAGTGTCAACTTTAAGTGGAGCTCCCATTGCTCAGTAGACACCGTCAGCAGAAGAAGAGGAGACGATAATTTTTAAAAAGTGCTTAAATCCTTGTGATGTAGTGTTGTGCTACATAAAGATCAAGGCCTTTCTTGAATATCGATCTTTGCCCCTGCATCAGTCCCAGAAGAAAGTTAATTTAAGGCTGGAAGCAGCTGATTTTTTGGTCCATCCTAAAACTGAGAAGGCCAAACTATTCTCAATGATAGAAAGCCATTCTTGTTCCCCAATTCCATAGTGATTGACCGATTCATAAGTGTCACAGGTTAATCAGCACTGATGAGATAATTGGTGAACTATTATAATCAGAGCCACTTGGTTATGATAGAGGCAGAACACAGAATCTCTTCCAACAACAAGCAGTCACACCATTGTTTCGCATTTCCTGTCCAGATATTACAACTTTTACCAAACTAGTGATCAAACATAAACATTACAGACAGTATTTGCACATGGGTAATTAACATAGAAATTAACATGCACTAACCACCTAGTTCTCTGCTTGTATTTGTTAACAGAGCATGCTGTTAATAGCATATGGCCAAACAGATGTTCAGTTTAAAATACCTGCAGTAAGCGACAGTGATGAAGCAATGTATCCTTTTCTCCATCACTGCTGTCACATTATCTCCTTGTGAGTTTGTATTTGCTAGATTTTTATCAACTTTTTTTCCTGCAGCGCTACAAAACCATCAATTTCGCAGAGTATTTTTCAAAGAGCTCATACATTTCTAAAGCTTTTAATGTACAGTTAAATTACACTCTTCTGTTGCTACCCAGGAAAGATCATGATTAAGTTACTTCTCGTTCAATTATTCGTTTTCTTTGTAAGTTTGACTTGACATTTGCACTTGAACTAATTTGCATAAAAGTTAGCTTTTGAAAATAATTATCTTAATTCTGATAGACAGTTTTAGATTAGAAGTGGGTCACTGTTTGCTTAAAACAGTTATAGTTCAGTAGATTTTATTTGATTTTAAGTTATACATCAGAAAAATTGGATGGAAATAGAGAAAATGACTGTATGCTTTCTCAAAGTGATTTTTATTGATCTTGTTATGAAAACTACATGATGCGTATGAGAGCAGACAGATACACTTCATGCAACTGTGTTCTGATGTAGCAGACATATTCGGACCAGTCATGTGAATGATCAGCTGTTCCAGCACATGAAATCCAAGTTTGTCTTCAGACAACCAATAATGCTCTGAAATAAAATGAGTTTTCTGGTATCTTGCATCAAAAACTTCTTTTTGGTTCTGCTGTCAAGTCAAGAGATTGGATGCAGCTCTCATCAGATCAAGTTGTGACAAGGATTGGAAGTATTGATTGGCCAAAAGGAACATGGAAAAACAAACACAACGTAATCATCTGAAAAGATTTCCTCAGGACATCACTCTGTACTTTTTAAAAAAATATGGCAGCTATCTTTGTTAGTGGCTTTTTCCTGCTTCATTTTACTGTTTGCAGCTTCACCACCAGCTTCTAACATCATGCAACCTAGTTTTTGTTTTTTAATCCAAATCATGTGAGGGAAATTAGTTTGTTAAACATTTGCTATGGAGCATATGGAGCATATTTTTAAAAGTTTCCTTAAACTGTCTTCATCACTGTGGAAACTCAGCTGTTGCAACAACAACCTTGAGAATATTTACTCCTCTAAATGTCTGTTAGCTAACTCTAAAAGTGTACCATGGCCATTTGTGGTCCTGCAGAGATACTTTCCATCTGTCCACAAAACATGCTTTGAGTTTCTTTTTCCTTTGAATCGATCTTAATCTTTTAGTGGTGGTTGCATTTTAGCCTGGACATGTTACTGAGGAAAAGTGTCTCTTCACCACAGATACTGAAATGTTGGACATGATACTAGCAAAGTGTTGCTGTCCAAAAGATCAGCCAGCATCTACTAAACATCTTATCTTTAAAAATAGTACCTTGCTACACACATTAAGATCTCTACATGCTACCATTCTCCAATGCTAAGCTGAGGGGAGGCCGGTCCTTTTGAGCTTCCTCAGGAAGAAGAGCCTTTGTTGGGCCTTCCTCACCAGGTGTGAGGTGTGTGCGGACCAATGTGGCTATGTGGCTTTACAAGCCAATCCAACGCAATCATTGCAACCTTGATCAGAATATGGTTAGTATGATGCCTCATTTTGCTCGCTATCCTGATTCTCGAGACTTCCCGCTTTATTTTTTTAATCTATTTTTGTTCCATGATGCTTATTTTTCCTCAATAATTTATAATGTAGCAACATACAGTATTAGCCCAGTTGGAATTAATAGTGTTATTCCATTCAATTTAGTTTACCTTGGCCATCCCTCTAACCTTTTCTCTTAGACTTCCAAGGTGGATTTTGAAAGGCAAATTATAATTTTAGAAAATTTTAATGTGTATGAATCTCTTTTTTAGCCAGTTTTCTTCAGGTGATTAAGCTGGCCAACAACTGGCCAACATTTCATTTCATTAATCGCTTCAGGGGTCTCATTAATTCATTACACAAATACCGACCTTATCACCTGAACGTGATTAGATCTAAACATAGTAAGTTAATTCTTTTGGGATGGGAAAATAGAAATAAACAAAAGGTAATAAGATTCTCTTGCATAGTGTGTGTGACTTTCCGAACACTGGGGTTGCACCAGTAAGCTGGAAACAGTTCAAAATCTCAATAAGAATCTCTTAAAGTTTAAGGCAAGGCAAGTTTATTTATATATAGCGCTTTTCAGGTTCAAAGCGCTTTACATACAACATAAGAATTATAATAAGATGAACACAAAATCAAACACAAAATCATTCAAAAATGGCGATTAAGTCTAAGGTAAAATGCACATCATGATCTATTGTTCCACTTGTTTGCAGCATAAAAATAGCTAAGAACTGCTTCTCTA
>JAVQJG010280174.1:0-11102 GCA_036024015.1 Craterocephalus amniculus
CTTAGGGGTAATTTAATCTCAGCGTTAGGTCTACTGTTGACCCGTGACCCCAGCGCTCGCCGGATGCAGGTAATACTGTTAATGGAGCTCATTAGAGTTAGGTCCCGGTTTGAACAGCTGGGACGGCGCAACTGAAAGCTAATGGGATTGACAAGAAGCGAATGGGTCTAGGCAAGGGGTTGTCTAACCTTTTATAAGGTAATCCTGTTCTTAAGGTCACAAAAATGCTTTCGAATATAACTTTTTTTTTTTTTTTTTCCAGTTGAGTGTTGACATTTCCCAGAGCTGGCTTATAAACAGTGTGCCGTTCCTCAAGGGGATAAAAGTAACCTTTGTCTTAACCTGTCAGGAGCAAGCAAAGTGTTTCTCACAACATCTTCCGAACAGTTCACGCCTGTGATGAATACAGCGATAAATTTGTCATGGAAGACGAGCCAAACTGGAACATTCATGCAAACATGTTACTAATTTAACACCTTTTTTAATTTGAGCATTTTTAAAAATTTCATTGAACCTAAAATCAAAATTTAAGGTTTAATGAAAGTGGCATCCACAGTTAATATTCTGGTTTTAGGGTTCACATTTAATATCTACAGACCAATTAGAGGATGAAAATGACTCTGACACCAACAGAAACTACAGCGATTAACTATTCGACCCAACATGGTGGACTTTCACCACATATTTTGTCACTTCTTCGCGACACTCATTAACCCTATCCTGACTTATTTTTTGCCTTCCTTGTGAGGGAAGATCTTGCTCGAGGGGGAACGGAAACATCGTAACAGAATTAAAATTAACACAGTGTGAAATTCTATTAACTCCTATTTTTTTTTCCAATTAAATGACGTTTTATGTTCACACTCATTTTCCCTTACTTGCACTGGTGCAGCGGATATGTGTAAAGGATATTGTTGAGAACAGAGGAATACACAGAAAAAGAGATTCTTCTCACTCACTGTGAAATCAGATGGCACGGCTGAACACTATGAAGTAGTTCCCAGGACCAGTAGGGAGTCGGTGCCTTGTTCAAGGTCACTTTATTAGGGCGAATGCTTTGCAGCGGGAGGTAGTATCAACCTTATCAAGCCAGGGTAGTCTCTGGATCCACATGCCTTAAAAAAAATTACATTTTCACTTAAAAAGACTGAGACTAAAGTTTACTTTTTGTATTTAAAATGTACATTTTTTACTGTTTTCCTTTCTTTTTCTTTTACTGCCTGCATTTTGTCAACACAATTGTTCCCCGCCGCCTCAATAACTCGCTTTATGTTTTCGTTTTATCCCACATTTGTTGTTAATTCTCTCTGCAATGTTTCATTTCTTCTGTCATGTGATGCATGCTGTTTTATTACGTCTATGAAATCGGGCGAAAAGCCGGGAGAGCGGGGATTCTAGAGAGAAATAATTCTTCCAAATGAAGACGTCTGTGCCTAAATACGTCAGGACTCGTGGCTTCGGCTTTCCTTCACATCCAGTAGGGCTGGAGCGTCGAGCAGTATGCCGCCGGCACTCATAAAACAAATGAATATGAGGTTGTAAAAGCCCGCAGCCTGCAGTGTTGTTCAACAGACTGAATGCAAAATAAGCATTAGTGGAGGCTTAAATAGGCAAATGGTCAAGCGGGCTACATGTGTAATACAGTAGTTGGAACATCGAGCGGTGCTGCTTGTGGTCGATATTCATTAAGTGCAAATAAATGGTCACACGCACAGCACTGCAGGTCTACTAGAGGATCAACAGGAAGAGGATTTGGAATTCAAACCAGCTTCGTTTCAGTTTCTGCACACATTAACTATTAGTACTGTACTTGAATAATAAATACCACAAGATTTGATACTGAAACTGGCTTTATTTTTCATATTTACACGTGGGCGGTTTAGTCATTAAGTTTGATTCTTTTTACAAAGAAAAGGAAGAATGTTCCTGCTTCATGATGCACTTTTTGAAAATCACGTTGCAGTTCTCCACATTGTCCTTCATGCCGTTGCCAGAACATGATTCAGCCGATCTGTCCTGAAAACCGGAGCCGGAGCTTTCTATCTGCTGTGTTTTTAAAAGCCCGCTCCGTGTAAAAGCCTGCGCCGCATTCATGCACGTCTCCCTGCTCTCCGCATTCCTCAGGGATCACTTTTTAGCCTAAAACACAAGTGTTGTGTTAACACGGGGAACTCCGAGATGGCCTAATCTTTTTGACTGAGGGGGAAAATTCAAGTTGATGTAATGCAAAAGAAAATCAGAGGGAGTTTTCTCCACCTTAATGTCCTGCATCTTTGAAAACATCCTGTAGTTTGGGTCATTTTGTTAGCATCCTCTCATAATTATCTTACCCAACTAATCTCTGGGGACACATTGCAGGAAGGGGAGGAACGGGGCGACTGGATCCTCGATGCTAGCAGGTTTTTTTTGCAACTGGCGGCTGACGGAGAGATAATGGAGCCTTATGGATGCCGTCTGATTTCTAAAGGGGCTCCATCTGCGGCGCGGTTGTTGGGGGTGATTAACATGGGCATGCAGTGGAATGAGGCCTGCATCTTTCCAGTGCCAGCCACGCTCTGCTGGGCGTCATCACTCCACAGAGAAATGAAAGGGGAGGCCGCGCTCCTGCCTCTGCTGTGGCGAGCCAGATGGCTGGATCCCACTCCTGCAGCACTTTTCCAATCCAAAACCAAAGATCTGTTATTAATAAATAGGGATTCTCACCAGTTAGCTGCTAATCGGGAGCCTGATCTTTCCTTTCTTGCAGGCCCGGACTTGCCCTCGCCTTCACCGACCATAAATGACTTTTCACTGTCGTACACGGAGCCTCTCTCAGAGCGGAGCAGTGTTGTGGCCGTTTCCTGTTTGGAGCGGATTGGGATCTGGGTTAAGGGAGAGGCACAGCATCCCACTTAAACACACACACACACACAACGATGCTTCCATTCCAGCTGTATACACACACTAATACATTAGCAGCCTCTTTCAGAAAGAAGATAAACAGCGTCATCTATTTATTTATTTTCTTTTCTGCCAAAGGAAACAGATAACATGCACCCCCCACCCCCTCCCGAGTCCCTGCCTGGTGGCAGCTAAGAATAGCCATATTTCTATGTAGTACTGGCCATTTTTTTTTCCCACAGAATTGCCAAAAGCAGCACCAATATCCCATTACTGACATGTATTGATCATATCACATAATTAGCTGTGGGATAGGAAGGGCACAAAGGTAGGGTTACACTGTTAGGCCGAGTCCCGTAAAGGGACGGGGCTTATTGATCTTCTCCACGGCTCAGTCTCTTGTTAATCATGCAAACAAAGTGGAACAGTGTGTTGGGGGTTATAGAGGGCGGAAGGGATTATTTCCTCTTGCTCCACCTTTAGCTTAGAGTTAGCTACTTCTCCTAATTGTAGCCTGCATGGTCTGTTAAGGTCTGCATTATTTTAGGCACCGAATGTATAATGTAGAGCTGCAAGGACACAAATATGCAGACATGCACGAACACATGAAAATGTACAAATGAAGAACACTCTGTTTAAAGAAGTAAATGAAAATGCAAACAGATCCGCTCTCTGTGCAGCTTTAATAAACGGCTCGCCATGAACTCCAGCAAAATTCAATTTTGTTGTTGGATTTAATCCATTTTCTCCACATGTGAAATTAGCCAAATGAGTAATTACAAGCTCAAAGAAGCAAATATCATAACGTGAGACAGAAGAAGGGGAAAAAAACAAAAAAAAAATCACCTCACCATCTCTACCAGAGTCATACTCAAGGACGGGCAGAGCGAAGTCTTGTCAGCAGGGACTAAACCCAGGATGAACGACGGCTTCTTTAAACAGGAGACAATGAGACAGAATATAAAGCCTGTTGGGTGTGAATAGACTTTGATTTGTATTCTGGATGAAGCCTGCTTTCTGTGTCTGTAGAAATATCACTCGGATCTTTTTTTCCCTTTAATATATCTGAAATGAGCTGCCATATTGCATACTAATGAAGCCGTTGTCACTATTAACCAAAGCCAGGGAAACACTTCATTTGCTGTGGAATTTATCTCACTGAAGTCCTTTTGTGTTGGACAGAGGAGATATGACAGACAGGCCTTCAGGAGGAAAATGTTCAGTTTTTACATAGTTGGTTTATTCATGTGCTGAAGGGGTAATCGGATGTTTATCACCATCTTTTTACTCACCGTCCAACTCATTTATCATCTTAGGGCTGCATTTGTCTCAGCATTTATCATCGCCAGCTTCAGTTTAGACATGATTCAGTTTGTGAGAAAAAAGAAAGCAGGTTTTTTTTTTTTTGTTTGTGTTTTTTTTTTTATTCTCTCAGACAAAATTGACTATCTCTGCGGTTTTCTGTTGCGTCGGCACGCCGTCCAGTCCCTTTGATTGATAACATTTCTAGAAACCAATCTCTCATAAGTGGCAGCCGAAGGAAAAGCAGGTGAGCATCCTCAATCCCATCTAAAAGGGTAAAGGGGAAAAAAAAAAACGTTGGCGCTGCCACCGGCTTGCTGTTAGCATAATGAAAGCAACAGAGTGTGAAGACAGGAGAGCGAAAAACAATTTAGAATTAACAGTGGAAGCTCATGAGGAAGACAGAAGGTGGAGACAGAGAGGGTCTGTGTGTCTGAGAGGACGCCTTTGTTGGCTTTCTCTGGTGAAATTGAGCGTGCTTCATGTGCTGATGCTCATAGCTCATCTGGTTCCCAGCTACTTGTCAAACCTCTCATGGTGGTCTCAGGGTCGACAAACTGGTCCACTAATCTCTTAAACAACCCCTTTGTGCTAACTCTGTCTCACAAAGACCCTGATGAAGACGTGCTTTTTTGATATTTGTCAGTCAATGTATCTATTAAAATTGCACTACTGGAATTTTGCAGATTTTCTCGCTGGGTCGCCCTCTAATGATGACTTATTCAGCATTTATCTTGCATCTTTTTTCCTCTCTGAGGTCTTTCAAGCCAGTAAAAGTCAAGCCGGTGTTGGCTCTTGTCTTATTTCTTACTCTGTCCTTCCTCTAATAGTTTCATTTCAGTTTTTTTTTTTCATAATCAATCATGTGTGTGTTCAAAACGGCCAGTGTGTTGATATCCAGTCGGCGTGTGATGTGATGTCGTAAACTCAGATGGTGCTATAAAGTAATGAAGTTTCCCAGAAGTACCTGTAAAGTGTTTTTTTTAGCCTCGGGTAGCTGCTAGGCAACAGTGGCTCCAGGATTGTACATAATAATGCAAGTATGTATCATAGCTGGTGAGAATGAACCAATATACATAACCTCTAAAATAAATATCTTTTGTTTCATGCTAGAATGCAGATTTTACAATCCTTGTTCATCTTAAAGTAGCCTTTAAGCCTTTTATAAGAGCAGTCAACATTACGAGGCAAAAGGTTTAGTAAAAACAAACTTTGTTCCAGTTCAGCTCACAAAGTCATCTCATAACACTTTTATAAACACAGCCAAGTTTAATCCAGTTCATTCCAGTCAAGTTACATTCCAATTAAAACAAACCCACTATGTAGTTCCACTTCTAATACTCACCAGAGGTAGAGTGGTCAGTTTAACCTGCGTAGCTTTGCCAGTGCAAGAGAGATCGGGAGCATTTGAGGATACACACAAGCATCCTTGAAATTTAATGCAACACAGAGCTCTGTCCTTGGAAGTTTCCTTGATATTGGAACAGTCCTTGAAGGCGGGGTATGAATGGCAGTCATTACAGATGTCCCTCAAGGACTCGTACTTAGTTTTTTAGAGTTCTGTCTTAAAAGGTATTTTCTGAATTTAGAGACCCTTGCTGTTGACTAAAGTAGGAATCCTTTGGCTTCTAGATTGCCATGAAAATAAGCTGTAATATCCACAAAACACAAGCCTAGGCTAATCAGGGCCCTGCACTGGTGGCTGCATATATTTAGGTGTGATGGCAGCCAGCAAGTGGCTCTCCCGCTCATTTGCTTTTGTTAGATAATATAAGGGGTTTGACGCTTCATTTCTTATACGATTTTTCCTCAACAAATAGCCGTAGTCATGTCTGAAACACAGCTGGCGTTCGATTTGTCTTCCCTCGTCTGCTTGTCCAAGTTTTCCCATTTCATTTCTGAAGATATTCACTGCTTCCCACTTCCTGCTTAGCATACGCGCTCGGTGGGTTACAGAGGGAGAGAGAGCGAGTGAAGGAGTTGTGTAATCCCCTCCCCTCCCGTCCCCTACACTTAGCCAGACAACAAGAAACATCTGGACGGAGAATAGAGAGTTCAGATTGCACCCATCCCCGCCTAAAGCCCCATCCAACAATGCTTGGCTCAGACTGTGCACTTGGAGTCTGGACACCCTGCTGTTATCCCACCAAACCCTGTGCAAGTGTTGCATTCTTAGCGTTACTCAGCTGATTTCTGGGAAGAAAGCGTGGGTGTTTTCGTTGTCAAGTGCTCGCTGTGATGTTCAAAGTGTGTAATTTAGCTGCTCCGAGTTGGATAAAAGGTGTTATTTTCCCCCCCTTCAAATGTTCAGCATCCACAACCTGTAACTCTTACCTAAGGCTGTCGATGTGCGAGATGTATTTTCTCACCAATTTGCACATCTCAGGTCTTGTTTCATTTTAGGTACTCAATCTGCTTTGAAGCATATATTCCATATTTTAAAACACCCTAGATTAAATGTATAGATCCTTGTTAAAGTGCTGCATTTCCTGATGTGTGGTGTCATCACATCCTCTTTGGGTTTGAGTTAAAAGTTTCAGAGAGAAGCTCATTGCACGGAGGGTTTCTACATCACTAGTCCCACGCGAGCATGCAGTGCAGGTGCTGCAGCCAGATTTAGATCCGTGGGTTGGAGCGGGGTAACTTCTGCTTTTTCATAGACTTTATTTGCCTTTTTTCATTCAACTGTGTCCGTCTCAGTTTCTGCTCTTTCCTGCTCTTGTTAGCTCATTATTGTTGGGGCAAGCCTCCCCATCTGGCACGTGATGACACAGCGGTTCGCTGCACAGGATACGTTCACCCAAACTCATGAAAATGACTCATCACGGTTACTGCATTATGACAGAAAACTGGTTGTAACTACTGAGGTAGATTAACCTCCCGTCTCTTGCAATGACTTGAGAAAACTCTTAGCAACATTTCTGATAATTTGATTTAAAAAATATTGTCAGATTTGACACAGCAGCTGCTGAGGGGAAGTCCAAGTGTCATTGTTGGGTTAAGACGTCCATGTCCAGGTGTCGAAAATAACCAAACTTTTGAGTGCTCTTTGGTTGTAAACCTTAATAACCTCTGAAAGCATTGGGGTATCATTAGGGTCACAAATGGCATATTTGGAGTCAAACTCTACATATGCAGGCCTGCTGCTCCCTCAGCTTGGAACAAACTCCAATATCTGTTGATTATTAAGGAATTGATTGCACTAAATGAACTTCAGCAAATGATTGGACTCATTAGATGCAGCTAAGTCTGGATCTAAATACGTTGATTGACAATTCCTCTCATTTTTGGCGATGTGGCTACAGTGATTTAGTTCAGTTTGTGTTTTTAAACCTTTCACCGTTGCATTTGTGAACATCAATGACTTTGTATTCTCTATGTAATGTACTGTGTTGTATTAACTCTGCTGGCCAAAGCCGCTGCCTGTCTTGGCCAGGACACTTGTGGTGAAGAGATTTTATCCCTTTGAACCCACTGCCTGTTTTTTAGGCACATGTTCAAAAATTGCATACCACTACTGGAATAAGGACATCTCTGCAACTGGTCTCTGGGTTATTTGGTTACTTTTGGAGTTAAGGTGTGTAAATATCTGTTACATACATTATCAGTGAAGAATCTATGAAGATGGTAGGAAAAATCAAAAAAGTTTTAGGCTTGCCTTAAAAGAACCATGATGGATATGAGTATGTTTTTGGAATAATGCAGGAAAAGTGCTTAACCTCTATCAAATCATAGTATCCTACAACATGTGAACAATGGCTCTGCAAAGGCGAGAGATGATAAAGACCAAGTTCAGCTGAGGTCTCTAAGATGGTTGTTTCAGCCCAATTTGGCAGCATCTGTTTGCAAAGATTTATGCTTTTATTTTTCTAACAATTCTAATTCTAAAATAACATAATATCACAAAGTACATCCTGAAATACATTTATTGTAATTTTCAGTATTTTCTGAAAATAACAGACAAGTGTTAAATATAATTACATGATGATACAAGTGAACACTTCAAGTCCATTTTATGATTAAGCTATGTCAGCTGTCTAGCTTCCTTATTGTTTTATGATGTTGGTTTGCTGTAAGGAGACAAGGAAATGATACTTAAGCCAAAGTACAATACTTATGATAAACTATGTAGGCCAGGAATCCTCCTGGAGAGCCGGTGTCCTGCACAACAATAAAAACCTGCAGGACTTTAGGACCGGCTCTCCTGGACCAGGATTGAGGATCCCCAGTGTAGACTGACAAAGTTTTGTGATAAATTGTTAATTAAATAAAATTTTATTTATGTAGCCCTTTACAATAACCAAAAGGGACACAGATTTCTTTATAGCAGAGCCATAAAAAAAGTATGTAAAACACAGTGCATGAAAACATAAAATGATTGTTGAAATGAAAAATGACACTGACATTGATACTAGCAGTGATCATGCAGAGCTGGGAGATGTGCACACTACAAACTGTATAACAAATTTCTTTTAGTTTGAGAATGTTAAATGTTTTCCCACTCCTGCTTTATAAACTTGGCACAAATAGTAAGAAATTTTGAATTCGAAGGATTATTTATTGCCTTTAGTGATGGACATTGGCGATGTATTAGGTATCTTTGGAAAGCCTGATTAGTCACCTTTAAAATGAGGCGTAACCTGCCAGGATTGTGCTTCTGTGGAATGAACAACACAGCTAAATGTCTGGGTAGTGCCACCCCAAGATATCCAGTTTATTCCTTTTTTAAAATATAGTGCAAAAATGGCCGAAATCCTCCCCCATTGCCCCTATTACCCCCCTATCATGGGTGAGTCCAATCAATCAGTCCGCCAAGCAACTCAGAACAAGACCAAACACCAACAGGGGAATATTGCAGGGGATCTTGGCACATTTTTTTGTTTAGCTGTAATGCTAATTTCATGGAGGCATGATCCTTGAAAATTATACCTTGTTGTAATGGTGACTAATCAGGCTTTTCAAACGGGCATAATACAACGCTAACAGGCATTATTCAAGGGAAGAAATAATCAAAGAGGCAGAAATTTCCTTCTTTTAGCTGCTAAGTTGATGTAATTTCGGCATCTTAACAAATAAGCTCCGGTTCATGGCTTCGACTTTACATAACACACCAAACGGTCCTACAAAGCTCAGCCTTCTCATATCCTCTACTCATGTCAGTAGTTTAGACACATCAAGGCGGACTGCACCGCCGCCATGATTAGATGTGATCTTGATCGTGTGTTTGTCACAGAATGAGCCCATTTTCTATTTTTAGCGAGCCTTCATGTTCGACCCTCATCTCCTAACAGGATTATAGCTCTTTATATTCCCATTTGTCACCCAGCAAAAAAACTGGGTCTGTACCTCCCTCGTGTGCTTCGCCATGTTTTCATTAACCAACGACGAGGTTTCTGTCACATGATGAATTCCCCTTTCATGCATGAAGCCCTCAGCTGTCCCCACCTTGGAATACCTTCCACCCACGTCCATGTTCTTATGTATCGAGTGCATTCTGTCATGTTTCCACTCTCCTGGCTAACATTTAGCTGAGGGCTAAATGTGGGGTTGGGTTTGACCTGCTCTTCTTTGCCTTTGCCAGTGTTCTTTCTTTTTTTGTCTTTTCCTTCCTTTGTTGTTCCAGTGTGTCTTGACCTTGGCGGTAGAATATGAGGGGGAGTTGGGGATGACATTTTCCCTGACCGCAGCCCTCAGATAGGTTTGTGAGATGATGAACTACGCTGTTTGGTGACATTCATCTTTCCCACACACACCCCTGCCCCACACCTCCTCTCTCTGGGGCATCTCTGCTGCACACTTGATGAGGTAAAAACTAAAAACTAAGGCGTACATGTTTTGACATAAGCTTTATTGACCACATGTATCATTGAATAATGTTGAAAGTTACTGAATGGCATTGAAGAACAGTCTACAACACATCTGGATATGTTCCACTGCAGCGTACTGGATGCAGAATCAGTGGTGACATAGTGGGTCTTTCGAGTATTTAATTGTGTTTAAATGTCAGGACGAGTGATGGTACTATTGGGATATCATTACCAGGCTTGCTGGCTTAAATGAGCTTACTTCTAACTAGATAGCTAAGTGGCACTGGTGATTGCTTGTTTGACTGGCCAAGCGAATGTATTTTCTCCTGTTGAAATTGAATCGATGTTCATGGAAGCAACCTTTAAGATATCCACAGCATTTGCTAAACTTGATTAATAAATACATATCTGTGCCTGGGTTTAAGATGTCAGTCATATCTGCTGGGCACATGTCATGCAAAGCTGTTTATGGTTGAAATAAGGCGTGTTTTTTTCCCCGTTGCTGCTGTCATGTAGGTCTTAATAACAAGGCTTATTAGTTGTCGTTTAATTACAGCACTTAAAGCATCAGGGCATGTCGGTGCTCTGGTGCGTCTAAAGCTAATTTACACAAGGGTTTATTTACATGTCTGACCCATTTGACCACGTAAAAATGATATTATCAACTGGATATCCTGTTGTGTTCGAGTGTTTACGTGGTGTGTGTGTCAGCCGTACATTGTAATAGGCTCATACCTAGGGAAAAAAGGTGCACCCCCCTTTAAAGACTTATGCAATCAATAGATAAATTATAAATCTATAGAAAAAAATGTGAAGGATTTTGTGCTTTAAAACAAAAAACACAATATGAATGTCAACGACAAAATGAATGTCAACGACAAAATGAATGTCAGCTAAAATAAATGGATGGAGAGATGAATGGATAAAATAGAATAAAATACATACGCAAATGTCCAAATGTGACGACATTGCGGCCAGCCGGAGTTGTGGCCGCAAGGTGGACTCCAGCAGTGAGGGATGCTGTCAAGCTGAAGAAGGAGTCCTATCGGGCCTTTTTGGCCTGTGGGACTCCTGAGGCAGCTGACAGGTATCGGCAGGCTAAGCGGGCAGCGG